>JBBPBX010081301.1:0-15982 GCA_038048925.1 Garcialebias charrua | reverse complement strand
GCCAGAGGACTATAGTTTTTTTCAGATATTACCTGTCAAACATCAATATACTGTATCATGAGATAGTGGGAGAGTGAAGAAATATGTTTAAAAAATAAGTTACATACTTAAGCTTTAATATGCCTGGCTGTGGTTCAAACAAACTCCTTTTTTATTTTATTTATCAAATAAAAAACAAACGTAAAAAAAGTTCACCCAGGTCAGGATCGAACCCGGGTCGAGATAAAGTTTGGATTCTAAAGCCGATGCGCTTCCAGTTCTGCCACCGAGGCGTGTTGTAAATTCTCAGGTCTACTTTATATTTAGAGAAACTGCCCCTCCTGAAATACTGGCTATGCATACTACATCTATACTTATCACGTAATAACGTGATACGTATCACATAATTACGTGATACGTATCACGTAATTACGTGATACGTATCACGTAAGAAAGTGATATGTATCACGTTATTACTACATATTATCACATAATTACGTGATACGTATCACGTAATTACGTGATACATATCACGTTATTACTACATAAGCCTCCAAAAATATTTTTCAATAGGTGGCAGCACTACACTTCCGTACTAAATGCATCACTGGAAGAAAATCTTCTTACCGTTCCTTGTAACCATATCACCTCATGAACTCCAGAGCAATTATTCTCTACACTGATTTCAGTTGCAGACCTTGGGGATTATTTTCACTGTGACAGGATGAATTTGCAGGAATTGCTAACATTTATTATGTCAGTTTTATTATAACCTACTGTACTTTACAGATTTGGTTTATTTTTTTCAGTAATATATTTAGCTTGGTTGAGGAAGTGTCGAGAGTACGGTGCATCTAATCTTAGAGGGTCGCTTGCATTTTGTAGACTTTATACATACCAGCACAGTGAGACATGAAAACCAGCCCCTACTGTCAGTTTTCTTATATATATTGTGTGAAAGGATGGAAATATGCATGTAAATAAATTTTATTTATTTATTATTACCAGTATGTTGTGTTGTGTTTAATAATTTTTTTTTAGGTATGACAATGTTAAAATTAAATGCATTTCACAAAACAATTGGTAATTTTCCATTATGGCACAGGTTAATGTTTGCCACTGTTTAAATGTGTTGTTTACTCTGCAACAGACTGACCGACTACCGATAAGTAGTGTCACACCAGTAAACATTTTGTTGTCCTGTGGTTCACTACAGAGGAATAAAATAACATTTGTATTATGTGATGTTTAATGCTCAATAAATTTATTTTTCGTCAGAGTATGATTTATAGATGTGAGACTTTGCAAAAAAGGTTTTGGACCTAACTAGATCTATGCGTGTGACCCCACAGGCTATGCTAATGAAGTCGGGGAGTCCTTTCGGGCTCTGGTTCCAGTGAGTTTGGTGTGGGCCACCTATGGTGTTTCCACTGCGTATGTTACAGCTGATGCAGTGGACAAAGGGAGGAAAGCTGCTGTGGTGAGATACTTCTATTTGTTTGTATTGTTAGTCGTGTAAATCCAATAATATTATTTAACAAATGGGGTCAGGTGAGGACAACCATAGTTAAAGTACACCCCAGTACATGTAATTTACTAGTGTTTTACATACCATATTTTTTGCTGTTTAAGTCGCTTTTTTTGCATAATTTGTATGCCCTGTGACTTATCAGAGTCAGAGAATCTTTATTGTCATTTGCACCGCATGTGGTACATGTGATGAAATGAGATTATATATACAGGGTCCCAGTTACATTCAACAACAAAATGCAAGAGAAAAACAGTAATAACATCTAGGATTGACTAAGAAAAACATCAACTAGAAATACACTAAGCACTGGACCTTACCAAGCTCCGCCCACAGGGCCGCGTTTCATTGGCTAATGCCCATAACACGTCACAGCGCAGCTTCCACGTGCGTGCCGGTCTCACAAAACAAACGCTACGGTAGCGTTTGTGAGACCGGCACCACATGCTACTTACATTGCTAGCTAGCATACGTGCAGATTTTTTCTGCGTCAGGGCTGGAAAAATTGTCCTCCACCGTCAGTGGGGTATCTGTACAGGAGATGTCAGGTACCCTGACCGTATTTGTGGAAGTAAAATTCACCGTTCTACCTTCGTATAGCTCGCCCTTTAGCTCGCTTATTGGAAGTCTCCCCCGCGCGCCAGTAGGCGCTGGCGCGCGGGGGAGACTTCCAATAAGCGAGCTAAAGGGCTCGCTATACTCGTAGAATCTGGGGTTACGATACGTAACCAACGTTTCCCTATATGTGAAACTGAATGCCTTGCTTGGATCAAAGCTTGTGCACGACCACAAAACTGAACAATTATTTCTTTCACCAGCAGAGAAGGGTTGACCTGCTTTTGAAACCTGCTAGTTAACAACACGCGGTCACGATGAGAGAAAGCCACAGTTCACTGAACGTCCTGGAAGTTGGGAAGAAACAGCTCTGCTAACTCCACATGAGCTAGCTAACACAACGAGCTCTACTGTCGATTTCACCTAAAACTGCACAAAATCGTGACACGAAGGCTGGATTTTAACTAACACACCAGACGGCTGAGCTCGTTTGCCCTCACAAAAGTCGCTGTCGGCGTGTTTAGCAGCTAAAGCAGCAACGGCTAACCAACCACTTAAGGAATGAATGGAGATTACAGTTAGCATTAGCTTTGCGACCAAGGCACACAAACTTTTGCCAACAATAGAAATCGCTGATTTCAAAAGTAACCCTCAAAACCATGAATGCCTGACTTACCCAGCCTTGCAGGACAATAGGCATCAGTGATCCTGTCCACAGCTGTAATAATGCTGAGCCTGAGCGTGTGAGGAGCTGTTTTCCCCATCAGACGGTAGCATTTGCGGTGACGCGCACGCTGTTTGGAGGCATCGCGTGGATCAAACAACTTGATAACGTCCACAAAAAAAAATAACATGAACTTGTTGGTTCCCCTGTCCATTGTCATGGCTGATATTTTGTTGGAATCTGGCAGAAATGATACACTACGACTCAAAAATACCCTGCAGTCAGTCGACGCCATGTTTTCTATTGACAACAAAGCTGCGCTTGGGAGACGGGCAGCCATCTTGGAGCTTAGGGGGCGTTTCTGGGCGGAGCTTGGTAAGGTCCCTAACGCTGAACTTTATACGCTGAAGCAACATATTTATGGATTCTCCCCCATATTTATAAACAAATTTTTGGCTGAGATATGACCATTTTCATTCATTCTGACTGAAAATATTGAACACTACAATTTTCAGCCGCTAGATGGCACTCAAATGTCATGTAGTAGGTAAAAGTGGCTATTAATGGCACAATCGGCTTGCCATAGCCTGCCACTTTTGTCCAGCTCGCTTGGAGCAACTGTCAAATCAGCTTCGTTTCTTTGTGCCCTCCTGGTGAAATGGATCTAAATTGACCATTAAAGTGCATTTATTAAGTAAAAGTTCAACTGACACACACCTTTGCTATAATGTTGAGCGAACAAATAATTGTTTTAGGTGTTTATCTGGTTAAATATCGACGAAATGAGCAGCGACACGGCCCTCTGCATGTGCACGCTTCTGCGAATCGGCTTTTCAAATGCAGCTGGTTTGACAGTCAAAGTGCATTTATAGAGCAAAAGTTAGACTGAGACACACCTTTATTATAATTTCAAGCAAACAAATAATTGTTTTTAAGTGTTAATCTTTAGGGCTGCACCAATTGCAGTTTTCGCCGATCGCCTATCACCGATTTCTAAAAAGTCTGACCTGCCGATTTGGCCAATACCGATTTTGTTTTATAAGCGACACTGTCAGGTGTTATAAGGTCACAATGCACCTGGAGTTTTCCAGTAATATTTTATTGAAAAACATACCCTTGAACAATATCCTAGAAACAATACAAACTTGTTTTAACCGGCCATGAGGTAATGTTCTGAAATTAAAATGAAGTTCAGACAATTGTTGTTAAAATAAAAAAAATCTGTAAAATCAATTTCTTATGCAAGTATCGGCCGATTTCCCAAAATCACGGAAATTGGTACACCCCCTATTAATCTTGTTAAAGTCCTCCTGTACTCGCTCCCGTGGCTGACATTTAGCAGCCAATCGATTTTTGGCACACCACCAGCCCACATTTCCAGTTTCAGCCCACATTTCCGGGTTGTGAGCGGTGACTCGTAACAAACGCGACGCATCAGCGGTGAAGCATAATAGATGCGACGTATACGTGGAAGTGACATATTTATGGATTTTTCCACTTTATTAGACATATTTGAACTGATTTATAGAGCGGTGTGACGTGTACAGCGGAAACTATGGTACTCAGACATAAAAATCATAATCTTTTCCTTACTAGATTTTAAAATTTGGCAAATAAAACCTTAAGTAATGTGTATGATTAAATTAAACACTGAAGTACAGTATAAAAAAAACAAGAAATACAGATCCCATCACAAGACTATTGTTCTTTTTCTGAGTTTGTAAAAGTTCTCTGTCTGTTCCCCCAAGGCGCACGGGGACAACCCAGGGAGGACAACACGGGTAGCCGTTGCAGTGGTGGACACGTTTGTGTGGCAAGCCCTGGCCTCTGTGATCATCCCGGGCTTCACCATCAACCGTGTGTGTGCTGCGTCACTCTACCTGCTGGGCAGGACCACCAAGTTGCCTCTCCCTGTTCGCAAGTGGACCACAACAGCAATAGGCCTCTCTGCCATCCCCTTCATTATCACTCCCATAGACAGGTTTGAAAGTTTCATCTAAAGCTTAAGTGGTTCCATGACAACTTTTGTTTGATCAAATTGATTTGAAAGTCACATTTTCTCTGTTTAACCCTCCTTCTGTCTGTATTCCACAGGTCAGTGGATTACCTGCTCGACTCGAGCCTCCGGAAGCTGTACGAAGCAGGAGAGAAACACAAATAACGACAGAAGGTCTCTGCTGGGCACTGCCTCCTGGACTCTTTATCTGTGCCAATGTGTAAACGAGCCGTTCATAGAGCACACTTTCATAATTCGTCAATTATCTATGATAAAATAGTTTTAGTACAGAGAATTAATATTTATATACGAGGTTAAGTTGTAAAGTGACATTCTGCTCCATGAGAGAAAGGTCCAACAGGTCTCTGACTCTGACTCTGACTCTAATGTCTCATTGAGACTACCTGTAAAAAAAAAAAACTGTTAAATAAAGAAAGAATGCAGGATTTTAGACCGCAGGGCGATCTGGGTTGCATCACCAACAAAACAAACTGGCTGTGTGTGTGCAAAGAATATATATACAGTATATAAACCTGTGATTTTGGAGGCAGAGGAAGCCTCTTTTTGGTCTGCTACTTCGGCTCACAGAGCAACTTTTTAGACATTAAGGTAGTTGTGTGTAAATAAATGCACATTTGGGTGTTTTTTTTAAAGCCAAATTCAGTGGTACTGTACTGTAATGCCAAAAAAAGCCAGTCTGCCATGATTTCTAACAAAGTTATAAATTGATTTTGAATGTTTTTTTGTTGCAGGAAGTTGCAGTAGTTGAGGAGTTGCACTTTTTCATTGTTCCGTTCAGATTTAACCAGAGATTTTCACCAATAGCCTCTTTTACACCACAGTTTCAACTTATTTTACTATGCAGTGTAGAAAAAAAGTACAATACGGTTATTATATTAACAGTTGTGAACAGTGAAATATGCATGAATGATTTTTAATGATCTTACAGCAACATGTCAAGGAAATTTAGCATTTAACATTCCTAAGAATATGCATTATACTCCATGCAGTATGTGTATTTTATCTGTAATCAAACCTCTATGACTATTCTAAAAAAAAAAAAAAACAGTATCCAATTGGTGTACCGGTTCAAGCTAAATGGTTATGTCTGTTCATAAAATATTATATTTCTCAAACTCTTGAGAAGTCCAGTATGTAAAAGTTCGAGATACTGTATGCTGATAATTCAGAATTACCGTATTTTCTTGGATGAGTCTAGTTGTATGGTACTATGCAAGAAAGGGGATATTTTTGAATAGTTTTTCTTAAAAAAAAAAAGTGTGTACGTAGTTATAGGTTTAGAAAATTTCACCAATTTAGAAAATTTCACCAATAAAGAAAGTCAAACTGATTTGTCACTTCTAGACAGCAAGGTTTGGTCAACATTTTATACTAATTTACTTATTTAAAATGTTTCTGTCAATCTTTGACTTTAAAAGCAATTAGCTCTTTAAAAGGTCCGTAGCACTTTTGGGTTCACCAACACTTTTAAATGCTTGGTAGCACTTGTTTAGGTGTTCAGATAGTGTTTTATGTTTTCACTGTAGTGTTTTCTTATATATTTTGCATGACTTAGTTGTTTTTATTTGTTAGGCTGCGTAGCAGTAAAAGCACACGCATCAGAGTCCAAATGCTAAATGTAATGTAGCTGCATAAATGATTTGTTCCACGACTTTTCCTTTTCTGATGTACACACGTTTGCCTTTGAAACAAATGGTGCTTGTGAATGTTTTTTTTTTGTCGTTTTAGATTTCATAAGAATTTCAGCAGTCATATGTTGCAAAAAAAAATAAGGAACAGTTTGCTTTTTTTAACTTCTGCATGACGCTGAGTCACATTACTGCGTGTTATGTACTATAGTTTACATGATAAAAAATACAACCTAAATGTTGAGCCTTCGCTGAGTCATTGGTATTTCTGTAAGTTTTACTTTAAAAGATGGTATAAATAAACTCAAAGTCTGAAATGTCTTGATTCTTTATTTTTATAAATATGACCAGGGCACTCTTGTTTTCATTCCAGATAGAAATTTAGTGTCAGATAAAAATTATAAATAATCAGTCAGTGAGCATCAACAAGAACATCTTTCCACGATGAGTTCAAGTGGCAACTTAAAACCTGGTTTTAAAGAACTAGAGAAAATATGTATTTATCAGCTGAACCAATGAAAAAGCTCTCAGAAGACCAAAGATGTCTTGATTGGGTCAACACAGCTGATGTCACTTCTGCTGATGAGGCCTCCAATAAAAAGCAGAGAAGCAGCAGCAGCAGACAGTGATACAGAGATGTTTGTGCTTCAGTTAGTGATTGTGGCTTTTTTGGCTCTACCACATGTGTTTGCAGGTAAAACATAAAAACAATTGTGGTCAGTTTATTTGCGCTGTTACCTAACTTTCTTAATTCTTCAGACACTCCTACCTATGTCAACGACCGTTGGATGACTGAGACTGAAAATCCTCATTATGATAACCCAGATGATGCTGACGCAGATTATGAGGATGGCCCTCCATTGCTGCAGGAAAACACATTTCCTGTTAATTCTACAGGAACAGCTGGACCACAGACTGTGGTGGTCCAGGTTCTGCAGACCACTCCGGAGTCTCATCTTCTTCTGGGTGAAGGTGAGTTATATCAGCTGAGCACTATATTGCATCAAGCTATAAAAAATTAAAATGTGCGTTGTTCCTAGATCGCAGTGAAGTGCACGACTCCAAAGTATGGAAAATTGTCCTGGTGACAGTCATCCTGTTGATGTCTTTGGTTGGATGTCTTGGTACTGCCTACTACATGTGCATCTGGAGGGGAGGCAGAATTCATTATCAGCCTCAGAGGGTTTATGCTTGAATAAAGAATTGCTAAAAATTCAACACATCTGTTCTGCAAACATGACACTAACTTGATATTTATTCTGCAACTGTGTAAAGATTATAAATGGAAACTGTTTAAAATTTTAAATTAAATGCCAGCTTGTGCAATTGTGGTGTGATTCATCTTGGAGTCCTGTGACTTGGCACTGCAAGGTAACTAAAATGTTGCTCCTTTTAACATTAAGCATTCCTAATGAAGGTGTAACTTTATAGGAAATCCAGTCAGGACTAAAACAAGACTTAAGAAGGATTGGTTGATGCAAAACCGTTAATGCTTTATCTTAACGACGCCCGATGCTGATTTGACTTTTAATGCAAGTTTAGGCACTTTATTTCTACAGGTGCTGGTCAAAGTATCAGTTATTTATTTCAATAATTTAAAAAAAGTGAAATGTGTATATTCTTTATATTTCAAATTTCTTTTCTTTTGATTACAACATACTTAAACCCCAAATTCAGTAAATTAGAAAATTGTAAAAAAAAAAAAAAAAATCAGAAATGTTGGCCAACTGAAAGTATGAAAATGTCCAGCACTCAATACTTAGTTGGGGCTCCTTTCTTGCGCCTGGATTACTGCACCTCATGGGGTTGAGGTTGGAAAAGTGCTGGCCAATTAACTGGGATACATTGGTCCTTAAACCAGGTACTGGCTTTGTCACTGTGTGCAGGTGCCAAGTCCTGTTGGAAAATGAGATCTGCATATTGTGAATGAGAGGCAATGTGTGTGTATGTGCAGTAATACTACAGTGAATGAGAGGCAATAGATGTGTGTGTGTGAGAGAGGAAAATAGTTTAAGTCCTACACGGCCCCTCATAGCATCTCCATAACGTTTGTAAGCAGCATGGCAGTGCGGTGGCACAACTGGTAGAGCTGCTGCCTCTCAGCGAGAAGGTTGCCGGTTCAAATCCTGGTCCGGGGCCTTTCTGGGTGGAGTTTGCATGTTCTCCCCGTGCATGCGTGGGTTTCCTCCGGGTACTCCGGTTTCCTCCCACAGACCAAAAAACATGCTTGTTAGGCTGATTGGTGACTCTAAATTGACCCTAGGTGTGAGTGTGAGAGTGGATGGTTGTTTGGTGTGAGTGAGACAGGTCCCTCTTGTAAATGAGTCCCCGTGACTCAACGAGGCTAGCCTGTATAAATAAAGGTTGAATGAAAAAAAGATGGTGTTGACCTTAGAAATCAGTAGACCAACACCAGTATATATGTGCTGGTGAAGATTCTGTCGTCCATTGTGTTGTGATTATTGAAATCTGCTAAACACAATCAACAGAAAAATGCTAACAGATGAAAAAACATTGTCATTCCTTATGTTGCTGGAGTCTCAAGAGAATTTCAGAAGGATTTTCAACAAACGCAACATCCCAGTACATTTCAAACCCAGCAGGACTCTCAGACAGAGGCTGGTGCATCTGAAGGACAAAAACCCCACACACAAACTCTGAGTGGTGTAGTGTACGCAATCCAGTGCAGCGAGGACTGCCCAGACCGTTGCATTGGAGAAACTAAGCAGCCCATCCACAGAAGAATGTCCCAGCACAGAACGACCTCCTCTGGACTAAACTCAGCTGTTCACCTCCACCTCACGGACCAGGGTCACTCTGACAAATGTGCAAATTTTGGACCGAGAACACAGATGGTTTGAGAGGGGTGTGAAGGAAGCTGTCCATGTTAAGAGAGAAAAACCTTCTCTTAACAGAGGAGGAGGTCTGAGATTTCAACTTTCCAAGACTTATAACTCAGTTTTGGGGCTGATTCCCAAACGTTTTACACCGGATGGGAGCAGAGGTGTCTTGTCTGTGAATTAGACTAGCAAAGTTTGTTGAGAAACCTCTGTTGTTGGGCTGTGAGGTGTTTTTTGTCAATTTACATACAGTTGTGTGTCTTCTGTCAGAGACTTCAAGGGAACCCCCTACTGTTAAGGTGTGATCTGTCAATTTACATGTATGTGTTACCTCAGCTTGCAATTTACATATGTTGGTGCGTGACTCCTGTTATAACTCCACGCGCACACAGTCTGGTTCATTGAATTGATAAAACTCCTCGGATGAGAAGCGAAATGGCTTCTGTTACAAATAAGTCAGTTGATCTTGTATTGAACGCCTTTTTGAAGTATATGATATGGCACTCTAAACCATCACTGATGTGGAAACTTTACACTGGACCTCAAGCAACGTGGATGAGCCTCTCTTTCTCCAGACATATGCCTTTCTTTCTCCAGACTCATAAGACCTTGATTTTAAAAGGAAATGCAAAATTTACTTGTCGGAGAACATAACTTTGGCCCACTCGGCAGCAGTCCAGTCCTTTTGTCTTTAGCTCAGGCAAGACTCTTTTGATGCCACCTCTTGTTCAGGAGTGGCTTGACACAAGGAATGCGACAATTGAAACCCATGTCTTGCATTTGCTGTGCATGGTGGTTCTTGAAGCACTGACTTCAGCTGCAGTCCACTCTGTGTGAATCTCCCCCACATTTCGGAATGGGTTTTGTTTCACACTCTTCTCCAGAGTGTAGTTATCCCTATTGCTTATACACTTTTTTTTCTTTTCTTCTTCCAACCACATCTTTTCCTTCCCTTTAACTCTATTAATGTGCTTGGACACAGAGCTCTGTGAACAGCCAGCTTCTTTAGCAATGAACTTTTGTTTTGTCTTCCTTGTGCAATGTGTCAATGGTCATCTTTTGGACAACTGTTAAGTCAGCAGTCTTCCCCATGGTTGTGTGGTTTACAGAACTAGACTTATAGACCATTTAACTTTGCAAGTGTGAGTTAATTAGATGATTCATGTGGCACCAGGTGTCTTCAATATTGAACCTTTTCACAATACTTGTACAGTATTCTAATTTTCTGAATTTGGGGTTTTCATTAGTTCAGTTAAAATTAACATTAAAATAAACATTTGAATCAGTGTGTAATGAATGAATATAATATACAAATTAACTTTTTGAATGGAATTACTGAAATCAACTTTTTCATGTTAAAATTTTAGGACCAGCACCTGTATATTTTTGGCCTTTTCTGTTGGTTCTTGATTCCATTTTATCTTTCATTTAGTCTACAGGCCACTAGATGTCATAACTGCCATATCTAAACCCTTAAACTGGTCCATACAGCAACTTTTACTGTATGCTGCAAATTTTTTATTCCTGCCAATTTAATGGCCCACACCAGTCAGGTTTTATTCCCGTTAAATGTTCACGCTGACAGCCTTCAAAATGATGTAAGCTTTATTTAATCAAGGAGTGGATCTTTGGCAAACTGCCACAAAACAGTTTGTGGAGCTTTATGCCATTTATTGCCCAGCAGATATAAAACTGCCCAAACAAAATAATGACCTCATTGTATCTAAATGGCTCAAACACAAAGGGTTCTAAATCTTTTAATTAAATGTTCAGCTTTTTCCTAAAATTATTTTCCATAAATCTGCGTCTTTTTTTATGACCGGTTATCAAATCTGCCTCAAAGCTTTATTTCAGCATCTAGTTTGAAGCCTTTGGCAAAGATTTCGCACAAATTCATCTTGGTCTGAATTATGGCAGAAGTGGCTGTCAGCCTGCTGGCACAAACCAGTGTTCCACCAAGAGAAGCAACGTTTTAATTCAGTGTCAGGCAAGCGAGCACAGATCAAATTCACAAACATTTAGAAGTCCTCTTTGAGCAATATCAGGTGGCAATAGGGGGGCCCAAGGAGACAAAAAGCTGATGAATTGAATTAATTTCCCCCACCGTGATGGATGGGCCTGTTCACAGGGGGCTGGAAAATGGAAGCATTGTTCATCTGTCACTCCAATTGTCACATCCCTCTATGATTTGTGCATGTGTTGTGAAGGCCACAAGTGTTTATAAGACCCCTCCTTTCTTCAGCTTGTCTTTCTTTCTTTTTCTTTTCCAAGAACTCCCAGGATTTGGAGTGAACTTGTGCACCCCCCACATATCCATACAGCCAGATGCAGAACAAAATTTGGAATGAAAATTTGTCACTCTTATTAGATTTTACAGGTGCATCTAATAAAATTAAAATACAAAGTATTTTGAAAAAGTTTTTTTTTTAATTGTTAACTCGTTTTGCATATATTCATTGCACATAGTGACATATTTTATGCTTTCCTTTCTTGTAATTTTGATGATTATGGTTTACAGATAGTAAAATATAAAACTCGGTGTCTTCTAGAAAATTTATTTTTTAGGTTCTCATAAACAGTGTGAAGTTTTGAACAAGTGATTTTTTTTAAATACAGTATGTTATTTATTGAGCCAGAGTTTCAAACTGATATAAGAAATATATATAGAAGTTTTTTAGGTGTTTTGCTTAAATCTGGAAAATAATGTTAGCGCTCTCAGCTACCACATAGCTGAAGCTGAGTTTAATCCACTGACCCCCGCACCACACACAAGCATTTAAAAAAATTATTTTATTATAAAGTTTATTCTTTTTTTTTAAACAAAAAACAATTCTATATACAATAAGAAATACAATCACAAATAAAATGAAAGGCAGCAGAAAGAAGGAAAAAAAAATCTTAAATCTGTCTTTTACCAACAAATTAATTCAAACAATAATCTTCAAATAACTAAAACAAGATAACTCCTTCTCGAGTAACAATTCATACAAATACACATTAAGCTATTTCATATTTTTTAACAAACCAACTTTGATCATTCTCTTAAACAAACATTGAGCATTTTTAACATCACTCTCCAGATTATTCCACAATCTAATTCCTTGGCTAGAAGTAGATGGTTCCTTCAAACTAGTTCTGAATTTAGGTTTCACAAATATCTCTATCCCCTTAAGATTATAACCACTCTTTTTTAACAAAATTTAATTGCCTATTTAAAGGCAATGTATTATTATGAGCCCTAACTGATAAAATACTATAATCTACCAAATCATGGAACTTCAATAACTTCAGTTGAATAATGTACTTGATGAGTGACTGAAATGCTTTCAAGTGATAATTCTTACAGCTCTTTTCTGTAAAACAAAAATAGGATTTGTAATTGTTTTGCATGCTTTCCCTCAAGTATCAATAGGCCTACAAAAGATTAACAATTATCATTATACATCATATAAAAAGTTTTATAATTTAATAACTTGTACAGTACTGCAATAGATTTAGCTATTTTTATCCTTACAGAATTTATGTGATGTTTACATGTTAGATTTTCATCAATAACACCCAAAATTTTCACCTCACTAACTCTACAAATCTCAACACCCTCGACTCAGAATGAAACATCGACCGTTCTCTTTTCATTACTGAATATCATATAGTTAGTTTTATCTAAGTTTAATTATAATTTATTAAGTTTAATCCAAGTTTGCATTTTTATAAATTCTGTCTGCATCAACTCCAACATCCGTTCTATATCTTTACCCAAACAAAAAATGTGGTATCATCTGCAAATAGAACACATTTAAGGAGTCCTGACACATTTACCAAGTCATTCACGTATAAAATAAATAACTCTGGTCCAAGGACAGAACCTTGAGGAACTCCACATGTGATATTACAGAGGTCAGATCTTACATCAATTATTCGTACAAACTGTTTATCTTTCAAATGGCTGGATACCCACTGTAGTGCTAGTCCTCTAATGCCAAATTTATTCAAATTTTCAAGGCAAATAATGTGGGCAATAGTATCAAATGCTTTCTTTAAATCAACAAAAATACTAACACAATATTGTTTTAGATCAACAGCAGTTATTTGTTCTATCAATTCCACAAGAGCCATTTTATTGGTAACATAAAAAGGAAGATGTATTAAATTAAAAGCACAAATGCAATGAAAACAATCGAGTAGTTCCCAAAATGTGTGTAATCAGCTGCCTGTTAAATGTGACTTTTCTTACAAAGTGATATTGAAACTGGACTTGCTCTCAGAGCTTATGTGCATTATTTCAATCTGTTAACCATGAAATAAGCACAGAAATGCCATTTAATATCTCTTGTCCCTTGGCTTTAGTAAGTTTGGGATCCTGGCTTTTACCTGAAATACCTAAAAATACTTAAAAAAATCTTTATCGTATTTCCTCAACAAAAAAAAAGTTTAATTCAATTTATTCTTGATAATTAGATTTTGACATGTAGATTTGCTTTGCTGCTAAAAATGGCAACAACAAAAAAAATTCTATCAGCATTAAATGCAGATGCTGGAGATTTTTGAACATGAAAATTTAAATAAATATTTAGTCAAAGGGGGTCTTCTTGATCAGTGCATGTTTGTATAGCAGTTTAAAAAGTGCACAAGAAGTTAAAAGCAGATAATAGTAACTTTATGTTAACTGGTGAAATTAAAATGCTGATTAATTTTTTCAGAAGCTACGGAAGCGTATTGCTGACACCTGGAGAATTTTTTTTTTGGGGGCTTATGTAGTAATAATGTGATACGTATCAAGTAATAACGTGATACGTATCAAGTAATAACGTGATACGTATCAAGTAATTACTTGATACGTATCAAGTAATAACGTGATACGTATCAAGTAATAACGTGATACGTATCAAGTAATTACGTGATACGTATCACGTTATTACTTGATACGTATCACATTATTACTACATAAGCCCCCCCAAAAAAATTCTCCAGGTGTCAGCAATACGCTTCCGTAAGAATCAATCAAGTGCAAAGATAAGGAAAACGATAAAATGTCTAAAACAACAAATAACTGAAATAAATGAAAAATACTGAAAAAGTCTGAAAAACATATAAAGAGATGCACCACTGGCAAAACAAACCTCCAAAGACGATAAAATAACCTAATAAAAAATTTATATCGGTAAACAACCAGATACCAAACAATGAAAAAAGGCAAGCAGAAAACACACACATGTACACACACATGCATGCAAATCCCAGAATCCCACTAACGTCTAATCTCAAAATACAAAACTAGAAGAAGAGAAACTGCATGCAAACTGATGCAAAAACACAATTCAGAGCAAACGACTGCAGTGGAGCATGGATGATAAATGCTGCAAAACTACTAAGAAATGCAAAACATCACCCAAACAACCATAAAGAGCATCCTTTGCAGCTGTTTTGTCTTTTTGTGCCTCTTTGCAGGAGGCTTTTAACACCTCTGCATCATGGTCTGAGTCCATGTTGATGGGAGGGGATGGTACAGTATTTCACAGCGTGTACATTTATGTGTGTCTTTGCTAAGATTTAGCAATACTTTAAAAATTTCATTCAGCCAAATAAACATGAACTCTGTGCTGTCTGCGTAAAATCTGGTGCTAATCCATCAAGTAGATGTTAGTAGAAAGGAAACAGAGTTATTTAATTTGCTCTTCTAAAAGCTCCTGCAACAGCAACATGCTGACTTCAGGTTTCTGTTTGTGGACATAAATCCAGTATTTGTGTAAATGCTGATTTAGCACTCTCATTTAGTTTTCTTCTTTTTCATTTATTTTTCTTTAGTTCACAATCTTAATACACTGTGTGTTATTTAAGAATGCATATATTAAATATTTAGCTCAAGGGTGCAACTTCTGTTCTGTACAACTTCCATACTTTTCAAAACATTAAACTTTATTGGCACAAGTTTGTCATTGGTACAAATCTTTTCAGTTCCTTTTAAGGACATTGATCCATTTCAGCATGTTTGTTCTACCATTGTCTAATTTTAGTTTTTACCTAGCACTTTCCTAGCACTTGCAATGAAAAGTATTCATTCATTCATCCTCGCTTCTGGTCTATGATCGCTCAACTCTTCTAAGTATACGAGACTCGCTACTCAACACACTGACTACGGACAAATATGGACATTTTAAGCCTCCACCTTTCCTTGCGTCTGTTCCAGCCTTCCTAAACCGCAACGCCAGCACGTTGCCACGCAACAAACGATGCAAAAGACGTGGAACAAGAGCGGGAGTCCTGGTGAGATTTAAAAAGTATCTCTCCTCTCACAGTACGGCTACGGCTGACTTACCTCCTGAATTCAACGTCTTTGATGTCAATCATTCATTGATTCATCGCCATCGCTGCCTTGTTGCTGTCAATCATGACGTCAGCGATCAGTATCCATCTTGTCCACCGGTGAGGACTGTGAAGCGAGGCTGCGTTAAACAGAACCTCCGCCCGCTCGCTCGAGCTACGGGTGACGTAACTGGCTGTGTTCTAGTACGTGCAGCATTGTTTAACGCCCGATCGATCACTAATAAAAACTTTTTTATTAAGTGATTTGATCTCAACTCATCGTCTGGATCTGTTTCTGATTACTGAAACTTGGCAAAAATCACACGACAACAGCTGCTTCTCTGAGCTCCTCCCACCTGGCTGCTCCTACCTGAGTGCTCTGCGCGGGTCTGGAAGAGGGGAGGGGGCTGGCTGCTGTGTTCAGTGATGCGTTCAAGTGCCGCCTGTTGCCTCAGAAAAACTACAACA
>JBBPBX010081300.1:0-15982 GCA_038048925.1 Garcialebias charrua | reverse complement strand
TGCCACAACATCCACCCATCTTTCCCTTTCTTTAAAAAGGTTTTCTTTAGTTAAGGTCAGTTCCACCTTACTTTCAGTCACTTCTCTGCGTAAACAATCAACTTCAGTTTGTAGCGCTGTGCACTGTTCACTGAGTTTTTTATTTTCCTCGAATTGAGTGCTCTCTTTTAGTTGTTCTTTTAATCTATCATACTCAATTTTCAACCTTGTGCACAGGTTGTGGGTGTCTTCTCTTTTTTCCTTGTTCTCTTGTAACTCTCTAGACAGCGATTGTATTTCTTGCTGTAATTTTTCATTCTCCCTGACAGACTCGTCATATTTTCGTCCTCTGGAACGAATGTTTTCCTCATATGACTGTGCTTGCGACTGTATTTCATTTTTTAAACGTTCAGTCTCTGTATTTGTCGTTTTCTGGTATGACACAAAATCTGAAGTGGTACCTTCGTGTTTAGTTTTCTCATCAGCCAGTTTCTCCTCAAGGTCCACACACCTCTCCACTTCATGGTCCAGTCTGGCCTTCAACAGAAGGGCCAATTTGGCTAGACGGTCGGCGTTGAGCTTTTTCCCATCTTTTTTGAGAATGCTTGTTGTTAGATTTTCTAACTCTGTGTTCAGAGTGGAGGTGTCCATTGCTGCTATCTCCTCACCGTACTTCACGAGGGGTTTAGTTAGCAGCTTTAAGGCATTATCAACACAATCTGTGTCCTCTGACTCAGTGTCTGAATCCTCCTGCGCTGGGATTTTCTCCTCACCATCAGCATCCTTCAAGGATGAGGATGGTACAACGTCATCTGATTGTGTATCCATATTTGTTTTGAGTCTGTAAAAATCAACAAGCTGGTACATGCAGGTGTTATTCGAAAAAGAAATTCGTTATCAAATTAACCTTACTGTTTTAAATGTACACAGAAAAACGTTAAAAATGCTATTTTTAACCAAAAGTGTACAGTGTACGCCAATGCTGTTTAAAATTTTGAATGTGGAAATGCTCTGCTCTCCATCAACTTTTCTTTTTTATTTAATTTGAAAATCAAATAAAAGATGCTTTTTGAGTGTTATTTTAAATCTCTTCAGTATTTAAAATGAGCATCAATTGTTCGTCTGTACCTCTGTTATTCAAAATTTTTATTTAAAATAAACAGGAATTTTTGTTTGTGTACAGAACAATTTTAAAGCTGGTAATTTTCACCATAAAAAATGCTGACTTTATGATGTGTTGAGAGAAAACTCATCTATTAACGTCCAGCAGGGGGCAGCGTCGAGTATGTTATCACGAAGCGACTGAGTTTAAATCAGTACATGGAAAGAAAACAACCTATTAGGGTTAGTTTTCAGTAAGAACGTGATAATTGCTCGAACCGCGTTCTTGTCAGAGACAAGTTTATGTTGCTAGACAGGGTTGATGGCTTCAGATGAGTGTTTAAGTGTGTGTTCGTGTGTGAACGAGTGTGAACCAGCGAGTGTGACCTGTCACTCAAAGTGCGGCACCTGGAAGTGACGACAAAAATGGGCGGGTCAACGCAGCGTGCGTAGCGCGTCACCAGCTTCTTACGTGAGCGAGGCGGAGCTCGCTACAACATACGTGACGTCAACAAATCAATCACAGCATATGTAGTTCATTCTCCAAGCATAAATGGCGAATGTAGTTTCTTACCTTCGACCAATGTAGCGCCGGAAATGACGACAAAGTGGGCTGGTCGCAACGGCGTGCGTTCCCACTACAGCGAATCAGCGTTCGCTACGAGTGATTGACAGCTCCCAGCTCTCGTTTCATCCAATCACAGCTCATAAACAAACGTGTACTTGGACACGTAGCTCTAACGTTAGCTCGCACAACAGACCACAACTTTATAGACTCTTAAAACAACTCAAACGCTTCAATTTAACTCCCCAAAACTCTGAAACATGCGGCGAACACACCTAGACAGGCCAACTTAGTTACGCTCAGTAACACAGCACTGCAGCTGTTGAACAAACACGGACTCACTCGGAGCGCGTAAAGGTCGGTTCCGGTCCACTTCGTCGTGGAGCAGAAACTTGGGTCTGAACAGAACCACTATCCGACTACGTTCTACAGTAATATGCTTCTATGACCTGCTCTAACATGTAAAATGCCACAACAGCAATCTTGTAGATGTTAAATTAGCTTTCAGGCTTCTGACTCGGCGGTCAAACAAAGCGTTGTACAGGAGTCTGCGTGAACTGGACCGAAACGACCAGAACCACCACAGACCACGGCTGACAAAACTTCACCTGAATGCTTCCAACAGCGTCTAACAGAGTTGAAACAATAATAATCTCACAGCTTCAAATGATAAAAACATGCAGAATCTGCCTGCTTTGAACACTTCCAGCCAAAATCATTATCCTCAGAGTTTAAAACTTGGATCCACTTATGCAAACATGACGTTACAGTTCATGAGAAACCACAGAAATCAATAAACTTTCAGAACCGGTACGGGCCACCAGATGTAAGAATTATGAGGAGGTCAATATTAATACTGACCTCTTTATCCTTAATTAATCTACTTATTCAGATTGAATAGTAAATTCACGGATTCTGTTCTTTTTCAGTTTACCCAATATTTCTGTGATCTTTATGATGGATAAATAAACAGAGCCATTAAGTGACAAAGACGTTAACTTAGTTTGATATGTCAAAGAGACACTATCATTTATTTAAAATAAATCAACTAAATTAACACCATTACACTTGATTGACATGATTTCACTTTCTTTCAAATTAAAACGTCAGCACACTTGATTTAACACAACAGACATAAATACTAGATGTTACACATATTTAGTCTGAGGGGCATTTCAGCTTAAAAATATAGTTTCCAGCTTAGGTTGAGAGGGAAAAGAAATAGGAGGAAAGATTTAAGAAGAATTGGGAGGTTAAGAGAGGAAGTTTATCTTGCATTTATGAAACCAGATGACACTCTTCAGTACGCGTCCAGCTAAGATATCATCACACCTCCAGCAAGCAAACAGCTGCTCCTTTACCTTAAGACGTCCGCCTTGGTTCTGGTAAAGAGCTGTGGTCAACTTTAGACTGACGAGTCGTCGGTCCCGCAAGTCCAAGCTGGACTCCACGAGTGTTTACCTTGTCGGTGTCGGTGATACTCGCTTTCATCGGCAAAAGTCGTGGCAGTCGTGGTTTCTTGGCTCAAGATAATTTATTCCAGGAAGGAATAACAAACGCTCGTTCGAGGTGGACTCATAACAGCCTGTTATCAGTCCTTAGCTGAAGACGCAGGTCGTTAGCTCTTGACCAAAACGTACCCAGCTCTTGGGAAAGGTTCACATCTCTTTGAAATTCCCAACAAACTCTGAAGCGTTCTCGCACAGTTTAGAACTTAAAGCAGGAACGCAGAGAGGAGTTCACTTGTCTTATCAGAACCCAAGGTTACAGCAGCAGAGGGAAATTGTTTAGGAAAAGACAGAGCAGCTGGAGCCTTGTTCATGAAAAACAACGGATTAAACTGTCTTCTTATTTCTAAACAAAACAGTCGGGTCTCTGTGACCCGCAATTTCACCTTTAACATAGCAGTGAACACAGTTTAACTCTCACAGAATAACACAGCTTAAAAGCACACATCATGAAAATGACAAAAGTTATTCTTTTGATCACATCAGCCTAAAATCAAAGATAGAAATAGTCTCTTATTGGTGACTATGTTATCAGATTATAGCTAAATGAATGATTTTGTAGTAAATGTCTTGCTTTACTGAGAGGTCAGTAAAGGTCATCACTGGACAGTTCAAAAACCTTAATTTGACCCTGGGTAGGTCCATTACAAAAACAAAGTCTGTTTTTTTAACTTTATTCGTGCTTATATGTAAAGACATATTTGGCTTTATGTCATTCACAGCAGAAATAACATGATTTGTGTCTAAAACAGAATCACCAGCTTTTTGTACCATGCTACAAACAAAGTCTGGACGTGAAAATATCATTTCCCGTACCGCATGGACGGGTGATCGTGTAAAGTTATGAAGCGGACCTGGTTCATCAGGCACGCTTCTGTTTGGTGTCCCGGTTTGCCGAGGAGGTTCTGTAACGGTCCGCCTGGCGGGGAACAAATCTGTTCTTACTCAGGCGTGTTCAGTCCGAGGTGGAACCGGCGGTGGTCTCTGCCGGTGCTCGACCTCGTACAACGGCCGCTTTGCGGTGGGGCACGTGTGGCTGAGTGGTGTCGAGGCTGCGGTGCTCTGCTCCCAGCTGATTCCCTGGGGAGGGGAGCGAAGGTTCTCCTGGGGATGCCCACCCGGAGAGCTTCAGCCTGTTTGCGCCTCTGGTCCAGCCTGGTCTGAATTTGATCAAGCGCTTTTCCAAAAAGCCCCGTCGGTTCTATTGAATGGTGGAGAAAAGGAATTCTCTGTCCCTCCGGGAGGTCAGTCAGGGTCATCCACAGATGGCGTATTGCGATGACCACTTCTGCCATTCCCCTGCCCTGAGCAACAGCTGCTGTCCCCATCATGCGGAGCACAAAGTATGTTGCCCTGCGGGCTTCTTCTAGCAACTCGGCGGCAGCTTGCTTGTATGTCGTTACCTGGAGCTCCTGTAGTTTTTCAGCCAGGTAAGCTTGCATCATTGCGGACGCGTTCATCGCGCGCGCTACAAGGCCCTGAGCCTTGTAGTACTTCTCGAGCAGAGAGGCCGAGGCTCGACAGGCTTTGCTGGGGAGAGTTGGTTTTGTCCCGGATGACTTGGGAGCCAGATGAGACGCCAACATGTCCTCAATTTGAGGCACGTTGGCTATTCCCACCTCATCCATCCCGTCCACGTTGAGAAACTGTGAGAGCGGTAACAGCATGGGCGCCCTGGGCTGAGACCAGGTGCGAGTTAGTTCTGTGAGGAAGTCCAAGAAGACGGGCATCCTTTGCCTCGTGACGGCCTGCTGCTTTAAATGAAAATAATTTCCTGCCAACCTCATGACTTGTTGACGAGGTGGAGGCTCCGGCCATGGGATTTGCAGCACGTCCGCTTCTATGTGACAGAAGTCGAACAGAGCAGGGATGGAAAAGTCAGTCTCAGGGAGCACAGGTACCAGGGTGCGGGAGAGGTCTTCTCCCAGTTCCCCGTACCCGACGTCAGCCTCGTCCGCAGAAAATTCACCTGAGGCTGAAATCGAGATCTCGTCCTCGTTCATCATGCCTCGAGTGTCAAAGCCAACAGTTAAGTCCACCATTGGGGCCAGCACATCTGGGCTGTCGCCCCATTCGACTCGGGTGCTGTCATCCAAATCCATGTTCTCGAGCTCCGGCGTGGGAGTCAGAAGCCGTTTTCGCACTGCACTGCCCTCAACGGTCCGGCCCGCCCCGCCTTCTAACCCGGGTTCGGCATGTTTGCATTTTCCTTTTCCGCCCCGGGTCTGCCCTCGTTTTGGAACCATCTCCACCGTGGTTCTGATCGGGCCGAGCTCCCGGGCCCAGTTTGACGTCATGGACTGCTCACATTTGATTCGTTGTTTGCAGCAGGGGCTGGACTCGTTCTAACAACAACCTCAGCGCTAGCTGAATTTCATTAAAATTTAACTACAGAAACCCCTAAAAAAATATTTGTTAGCTGAATATATATATTAGTGTCCATCCATCCATCCATCTTCTTCCGCTTATCCGGGGTCGGGTCGCGGGGGTAGCAGCCTAAGTAGGGAGGCCCAGACTTCCCTCTCCCCAGCCACTTGGAGCAGTTCCTCCGGGGGAATCCCAAGGCGTTCCCAGGCCAGCCGAGAAACATAGTCCCTCCAGCGCGTCCTGGGTCTTCCTCTGGGTCTCCTCCCGGTGGGACGTGCCCGGAACACCTCACCAGGGAGGCGTCCAGGAGGCATCCTAACCAGATGCCCGAGCCACCTCAACTGGCTCCTCTCGATGTGGAGAAGCAGCGGCTCTACTCCGAGTCCCTCCCGGATGACTGAGCTTCTCACCCTATCTCTAAGGGAGAGTCCAGCCACCCTGCGGAGAAAACTCATTTCAGCCGCTTGTATCCGAGATCTTGTTCTTTCGGTCATAACCCAAAGCTCATGACCATAGATGAGGGTGGGAACGTAGATCGATCGGTAAATTGAGAGCTTTGCCTTTTGACTCAGCTCTCTCTTCACCACGACAGACCGGTACAGCGCCCGCTTCACTGCGGACGCTGCACCTATCCGCCTATCGATCTCACGCTCCAGTTTTCCCTCATTCGTGAACAAGATCCCGAGATACTTAAACTCCTCCACTTGGGGTAGGACCTCCTCCCCGACCCGGAGAGGGCATGCTACCCTTTTCCGGCGTATTAGTGTTTCTGAGTTTAATGTTTGTTAATAACTGATTACAAATCCGCTTATGTTAGAACGTAAATAACATGAAGCACGCACCCATTTCCGCCTTTCAGCGCGACCTGAATGTCATTAAAATAAAACTAATATTGTCTAACTCTTGCGCGCAACCAGGGTTATAAAATATAACTAATAATCTCTAACTTCTACGTGTAGCTAGAATGTTAAGATGGGTGATTCCTTTATAGGTAAAGTGGACTCCTAAAAAACCAATCTGGCGCCATGGCTCAGAGGGATTGCGCTCGGCTTTACACTCTACATTTTATCTTGACCCGGGGAAGCGGGTTCGCTTCCCACCTGGTACAAGTTATTTTACGTTTGTGTTTTATTGGAGTAAAATAAAGGAGTTGTGTTAACCAAACAAACTCCTTTTTTTAGCGGTGTCTCCTCTCTTAAAACACTGTAAGCACGCACACAAGAACACTCCACCCACGTGAAGAGAACACCCCACCCACTTCCAGAGAACTTCCCACCCACTTCAAGGCGGCTCAGCGGCCAATGCGTAATGAGCGGGGGCAGTCCAGACCGGGCTCTGGGCCAACCAGGGGCGCGCCGGGCCTTTGAGGGCCATGCAATGCGAAAACGGCTAGAGGCTCAGTGGTGTTCGGGTCTGCCGGCCCCGCCGCAGCCCCCATAGCCTTGGTGACAAAGTCCGACCGGTGCCTCCTCACCGCCTCCAGCATCTGGCTGCAGTGTGGGCAAAATTTGGGTGCATCCAGCGCCATGTTCGCGTGCAATATACCGAAGCAGACAGGACAGGCCTCATGGGTGTCCGTCGCTGAGAGGGAAAAACCGCATCCGCTGGGGCAGGCGCGCGAGGTCGGACTCGCCGCTCTGCTGGTCTTTTTTGGAAGTCTTGTCTTTTGCTTTCCTTTCTCTTGAGGCATGTCTGAGATAAGGCGAGCGAGTCCTTCCAATATCCTTTTTTTTCTGATTTGAGACGTCTCCTCCGTCGCGTCGCTTTCAAAAGCTAGCCTGCTACGAGTTAGCAGAGGTAGCGGTGTGATGCAGTTTGCGCTGTCGAGCGAAGCAGTCTGCGGAAAGAGGAGAAGAAAAAACTTTGAGGTTAAGGAAAAATGTGCCGGACTAGCTTTCGCTAGCCCAGCAGTACGCAGGAATAATTCTCTGTACGCTCTGTGTAGGGAGCAAGCTCACCTCTGGTCGAGCGATGAAGCAACAGAGAAGTCCCACGAAGAGAGAGAGTTCAGGTTTAAGCGAGGTGAAGGGCAATAAGAGATCGATGGATGGGCGTCAGCGGCTTAAGTACTCAGAGGGCGTGGCCTCTGGCGCAACGCTGACGCCCCTGCCGTAAAGGCTTGATTGTATTCCTTCAGTTCCTTCAGTTAAAACTGCGCTAGCGCAATTTCCCATAGTGATATGTTGCACCGAGTGACAAGACTGATAAGGGAACAACCTTAGGCAAAGCAGAGTTTGCTTTTTTGGTCCGCACCAGAGTTCGATTTTGCAGGTGTTTAGATTCAGGTGTTTATCAGATACACACTCAGTTGAGTTGTGGTGGCCACTAAATAAATCTTGTATTACCATGTACCATATAAAATATTTTCTAATGATGTTATAAGTATCAATATACTGTCTATGTTGTTTTGTTGTTGTAGTTTCTCGGTTTTGTCTTTTTTTCCTTTCCCCAGGTCTAGAGGCAGACTTCAATGATGTTGATTTGTGTTCTCTTTAAATATCTCTCTNGAAGCAGTCTGCGGAAAGAGGAGAAGAAAAAACTTCGAGGTTAAGGAAAAATGTGCCGGACTAGCTTTCGCTAGCCCAGCAGTACGCAGGAATAATTCTCTGTACGCTCTGTGTAGGGAGCAAGCTCACCTCTGGTCGAGCGATGAAGCAACAGAGAAGTCCCACGAAGAGAGAGAGTTCAGGTTTAAGCGAGGTGAAGGGCAATAAGAGATCGATGGATGGGCGTCAGCGGCTTAAGTACTCAGAGGGCGTGGCCTCTGGCGCAACGCTGACGCCCCTGCCGTAAAGGCGTGATTGTATTCCTTCAGTTCCTTCAGTTAAAACTGCGCGGGCGCAATTTCCCATAGTGATATGTTGCACCGAGTGACAAGACTGATAAGGGAACAACAGTTGTTATGTCAGAAGCAACTAATAAGCACAAGCTGAACATGAAATTTCATGTTAAAAAAGACTGATAAGGGAACAACCTTAGGCAAAGCAGAGTTCGCTTTTTTGGTCCGCACCAGAGTTCGATTTTGCAGGTGTTTAGATTCAGGTGTTTATCAGATACACACTCAGTTGAGTTGTGGTGGCCACTAAATAAATCTTGTATTACCATGTACCATATAAAATATTTTCTAATGATGTTATAAGTATCAATATACTGTCTATGTTGTTTTGTTGTTGTAGTTTCTCGGTTTTGTCTTTTTTTCCTTTCCCCAGGTCTAGAGGCAGACTTCAATGATGTTGATTTGTGTTCTCTTTAAATATCTCTCTCTCCTCTACTCCTATCACCTTCTTTCTCTTTTCTCTTTTACCCCCTTCTCTCACTTTTCTATAGCTTTATTTTCTTCTGTGTCTTTTCATCCCTGTGCCAATTGCATCTTAAACAAACCCAAAGCAAATTCTAATAAAGTTTTATTTATATATCAAGTGGAGCATAAAGGCCAGCCAAAATGCTCTGCTTGTGAAAGTAAATCTGTTCGGTATCACCTCGACACTCAGACAATAATTCTGAGAGCCACAATGCCGAACTGGACAAGAGGGGGAAAAAGAAAAGAAAAGAAAAGGGGAGAAAAAAAAGGTTTGATTGTGCATTCAACAGTAGTGTTGAATAAATACATAAAAAAATTATCTAATGTCTTTATTTTCAACTTTAATAACTTGCAGTAAGTTTCACATCATCGTTTAAATTGCATAACTTGAATTGCACAATGTCCAGAAAGCTTCATTTATCTCATATACAGGTAGCTTCATTACATCTCCCACCACTAACAGAAATACTGTTTATTATTGTTACTGTTATTATTTAGCACAGTTTGTATATTATACTCCAGCGCCATACGTAAAATATAGGCTACACCTGCCTCGTTCAATAAATAGTGCTATTAGAGCTGAATCTGACTGGCGTCTCTTCCCAACACAGATGTCAGTCACCGTAGCCACATTCTGGCGTATATTAACTACGAGACCCAAAATATATTCCATCAGTCATAGCACAGAAAGCAGTATGTCAAAGTCAAAGTCAACTTTATTGTCAGAACTGCAATATGTAGGAGCCAAGATGGTGTAGTGGTTAGGGCGTTTGACTTGGGACCCGAAGGACGCGGGTTCGCGTCCCGGCCGCTACACATCTTGGGGTGTCTATGAGTGCACACCTATTTCTCCAGCTCCCCGAGTGCCTTCTATGGCTGCTCACTGCACCGCCTGGTAGGTGGTTGGGTTAAATGCAGAGACGAATTTCGTCTGTGTATGGGAAACATACGCAGATGACAAGATTAGACAATTATTATTATTATTATTATGTACAGGACATACACAGGACCGAATTGCGTTTCTCTCAGTCCCTCGGTGCAACAGTAACCATCTAAACACTAAACACTAAAACATTTAATAAACACAAGCATAAAATAGTAAAAAAGTAACACTGTAACACTGTAACTGTATGTTATACTCCGCCGCCATTGTTGTTGATAGAAAAATGCCTTTGGTCCACGCATGCGTGAAATGTACACCTGTAGTGTGCATGTGCTGTCACCTCTGCGGGAGCTGTGTACATAACAGTAGGCGGCCGCCTCGAAACCCTCCACTCTGAGACATGGGTTGAAAAACCTCCAGATTCAGCAAGGGGTCGGTGGGGGACTGGTGTTGTGTTAACCAACAGCTGAACCGCAGATAGAAATGTGCGGTTTCACTCAAATTATGTGCCATGTAAACATGCCCCTCAGAGAGAACAAGGGCCAAACCGCAGCTTTTCTGCTGCAGCTTCACTTCGTGTAAACGGGGCCTCAGACCGGCTGCCCTGTGTCAAGTGACATATTTCATAGTGAGGATGGATGATAGGCTGACGTCAGTTTTTTAATGCCGTGCGATCTACCCATAAGACCTTTGTGATGATCAGTAGATTGCGATCAACATATTTGGCATCCCTGGTTTGGAGCGTTCATCTTACCAAAACAAAACGTCACATGTTGCTGGTGAAGATTCTCAGTGTGAACGTCACATGTTAATCTTCTGTGTAACTGTAGTACTGTGCTCACTCATCCTGCAGGCTTCCTGCCTTTTATTTCTTTAATTTTTCTTCCTGTTTCATCATGGGAGTACAAAAATCCTCCATTGTCTTGAAAGTACTTTTCCATCGTCTTCGCTCTCTGTGTTTTCCATCATTTAAAACAAATCTATCTTCTCTTCTCCTCCAGCTCCTTGTGGGGGGCACTACTCAGGGCCATCTGGTGTCATTCTCTCCCCGGGGTGGCCAGGCTACTACAAGGACTCCCTGAGTTGTGAGTGGGTCATTGAGGCTGAGCTGGGACGCTCCATCAAGATTAGCTTTGACAGGTCTGTATGACACTACTGGAACAACTCAGCCGTGAAAACAAAGACGCACACAAACTGAGCGCACACACAGAGGAAAACACATACACAGACACACAGCTACTGTAAATACTCGTGCACATATACACGTACTTTACAAGTACACAAACACATTTTTTTAAATGAACTTCAGTATTTTAAAAGAGTCAGTTCAAAGTCTGTCCAGCTGAAGTGTTGAAAACGTCCTGTGAAAACGGCACAATTATTATTTGTTATGCTCCCGCTGAAGGCAGAAGTAAACATCTGGGTCGGCTCACCCGGACACTTTGTCCTGTCCCACACAGAGCTTCTGAGCTGCTCAAGATTATTTAATCAATCTCCATACACATATCAATAGACAGAGTGTTGCAAACATGTTTCTATCCCCAGTTTCAAGGTCAAGATTTAAAAAATCAAGGTCAAAGTCAAAACAAAGTATTTGTTTGTTTGGACCATAACATCTGATCTGCTCAAGATAATGTAAAAAATAAAAACTTCATACACTTATACATCATCCCTAAGTGGAGTGTCCCATATATATTTTATCAACCGAGGTCAAGGTCATAAATAAAGGTCAACATTAACACAATGTACTTGTTTTCTGGCCTATAACTTCTGATCTGTTTAAGATAATTTACAGACTTGATTTAAATTTCTACCACCTCGAGACAACATGTTGTATATTTTTTTCCTCACCACAGTATCAAGATCAGAAATCAAGGTCAAATGTTATACAAAGTATTTGCTTTTCCAGGCCATTACTTTTGATCTGTTCAATATATTTTAACAAAACCTCATACATGCATGCACACATACAATATCTCTATACTGAGGGTGTTAAACCCTTTTCAGCCCCTCGGCTTTAAGGTCACAAATCAAAGTCAAAGTTGAAACAAGGTCTTTGCTTCTTCCTCTACAACTTTGAATCTGCTCAATAATTTAAAGAAACGTGATGCAAATGTGTGCCACTGCTAGAAAGAATGTCACATATGTTTTCATCATTCAATCTTCAAGGTTAATGATCAAGTTTAAATGTTTGGGGGTAATAAACACAAAATGAACGGGTTTACGCAAAATCTCTGTAGTTTCCATGACAGTCAGTTTGCCAGATACGAAATTATGAAGCTATAAACACAAACAGACCCTAACAAAAGTACCAACATATACTAATGATAAAGGAGAGATAAATAAATAAAATAATAATTGAGTGAAAAAATAATTTGCCAGTGTTTTATGTTCGTCCATCTTCTACCTCTTATTTATGATCGGGCCATGGTAGGTCCAGGAGAGAAACCTAGACATAAGTAATTTTTGAATATATCACTATAGAATGCTGTATGATAGTTTTTCAGCCTGTGTATAATGTGCTATATGCATGACCCTTTTTACCTTTGATTCACTGAGGATTTTTCTGTGCCCTTTGCATTAATGATTGATATAAAATAAACAAAACTTTATCTCAGTAACTAAAAATGATCTCTTGTTTTCCTATACCTACTTAATGATTTGTGAAAAGGAAATGCACACAGTATTAATGATGTGCCGTGGCAGAGTTTGCCAATGTGATTTTTTTTTTCATTTCAATAATATTGATTAGTTTTGTTGAAACTGTGCTAATGGCAGTCGTTTGATGTAAGAGACCAAAGGCTGGCGTCAGATTCACATCACGTCATATCTCCAAGACGTTCATTCATCTCATGCTCCTGCAATAATTAACATGATTGCAGTGTGACTCAGGTCTTCTCATTTTTCTTCACAATTTTTTATGTTTCCTCTACTAAACTAGAGCTTTATATTTTGAAAATAAATAATAATCTGTCTTTTTTTTATTTTTATTTTTTTAGGTTTCAAACGGAGCTCAGTTATGATTTCCTGGAAGTGCACGACGGCCCGAACCTGCTCTCGCCTCTGATTGGTTCATTTAATGGCACTCAGGTGCCTCAGTTCCTGTTCAGCAGCAGCAACTTCCTGTATCTGCTGTTCACCACTGATAACAGTCGCTCAAATAGTGGCTTCAAGATTTTCTATGAAGGTAAGCGTGCACTGCTGTGTCTGCATTCATCTAAAAACATGTTCTGATCTTAAACAGCTGCTGCTGAAATGACAGAAACATCCTCAGGTGAGAATCAAAGCATATTTTTGGGCTACTTCATCTAATATTTTACAAGATCTGAATGTTTTATTTAGAAATTAATTAATTTTTAGTATATTCTCATTGAAGAAAAAAAAGCAAAAGAAAACACAAATGTTGGATTTAAAAAAAAATTGTTATGAACATGTAGCAAAGTAAACCTGATGATGCCTTGCATCACTGCAGCAAAAAAGCCCAATTCCCTGCAGACATTTTGACTTGAAAGAGCAGGGTGTGTTTCTGCAGCTGCTGGATATTTTGTAAAACTGTTAACAAGCAGGAGTTACGTTAATGAAATGAAGCCTTCCTTCAGACATTTTCCCTGCTGTTGTGAGTTAAAATGTCTGCCAGGAAATTGGCACATGCTGTTAATAGAAAAACTGTTGTTGTAGTTTTTTACAGGGTAAAACATCCTTCCAACAAACACAAAAAACAACAAATAAATAAATAAACACAAATAAACCCTTGTGAATGTACAAATGTACACTAAAGATAAAGGAGAGAGAATAAACTGAGTGAACAAAATTTTTCCTGTGTTTTTACATGTCCATCCATCTTCTACCTCTTATCTGTAGTTGGGTCGTGGTGGCAACAGGTCCAGGGAGACCCAGACATCCCTCCCCCAAGCGAGATTTTCCAGCTCATTCTAGGGGATTTTTTTATTTATTTATCTAGAATTACTATATTTCTTACACACAATATTTATCAGTGATGTATTTATTAAGTATTGACATGAGATTCATATACTTAACACAAATAATGTAAAACAATATGCTGTAACAACATCGGCCCAAACACGAGTCTGTGGTGAGCAGATGGGTATGAATGAATACAGCAACATGAGATAATCAGCAGCTTGAGATCAGCAGCATGGATAATCCACAGCACATGTAAGTCACATATCACCAACTAAAGTGGCATTACTTTTTTTACAGTGATTATCCTGGTTAGAGATTCAAGAGACAACCTCAGGGTATAAGCTCTTCCTCAGTCTAGTGGTTCTACATTTAATGCTCCTCAACCTCCTTCCAAAAAGAGTGTGTGCTGGGTGAGTGGGGTCCTTCATGATGCAGGTGGCCCTCTTCCTGCATCTAGACGTGTAAATGTCTGTGGTGGTGGGGAGACTGACTCCAACAGACTTCTGTGCAGCCTTCACCACTCTGTGCAGAGCTTTTCTTTCTGCAACTGTGCAGCCTCCATGCCACACGTTGATGCTGGAGCACAGGATGCTCTCCACTGCACACCTGTAGAACGAGGTGAGAACTGAGCTTCCCAGTCCAGCTCACCTCAGCCACCTGAGGAAGTAGAGTCTCTGATGGTGCAGCTGGTTTCAGTCAGTTCAGTAGTGTCACTCCATTCACAGTGATGCTAAACCTTTTCAGATTTATTTGGATGCTGCATGTGTTCAAATGTAATGTTGTTGTTGGATTATTTTCAGAAACTCTTTCATTAAACAGTTCCTGGAAGTTCTTTTGTATTAAATTGTAAACATAAATTGGGCTGTGTGTGATTTTTACAGTCCCATGGATTTTTAATATTTTAGATTTAACAAACATTGGATTTGTGTGCTCTAAAAAAACAAAAACAAACTATTCACTTTGACTATTGGAATAATGCTTTTTAAAGTCATTTTAGTCTCCCAAACTGCCTTTTTTTATGAAGGGAGAGATACCAGGTTCAGTAGTGCTGTGACTTTTAGTACCTGCCATTAAAAAAAGTATTTAAGTGTTATCAATAAAGGTGGATTAAAGCTGCTTTAATGTGAGCTATCAGGAAGTTTCTCCTTGTTAAAACAAAGGCTTTTTTCTCCTAACAAAGCAATTTGGTCAGTGTCTTACTGAAAAGTACATCCTTAATTCCTCCCATTTGAGACTTCATGAACTGTAAATCTGTTTAAGGTACCGTTTACACAATTTGTCCAGACTAATTGCTCGTGACTTAAACTGAGAGCTTTGATTGTGGTGGGTTTTCTCTGAATTGATTCATTACAGACAAATGCAGAAGTCAGAAATATCTTTTATTGTCCACATTTAAAGTGTTTCTCTGATGAACTGTTAACTCTGTTAGCTGTTTTTAGATACAGACGACAGCTTAATGTAGCTTGACATGTAGTGCACTTTATTTTCCCAGTCTGCCAAAGCTATCGTAGCTGCAAGGTGTGGGATTAATCCGAGAGGCGGTGTGTTTGTCATGTCTTCAACCTGCTGCATTTATCCATGTGTGTTTTTCTGCCTAATTGAAACAGTTTTCACATTTCCTCTCTGAGTGTTTTTACTTCAGACAGCATTGCTGTGACTCTGTGCAGCAGTGGCGTCATGTTCACGTCCCCTCTTTTCCATTAAATGACTGGGTTGACATCATATGGTGACTTTGAGCTCCAACAGGAGCTCTGCAGCAGTCGATACTAATTAACCTGCTCACCTGACACTGTCGGGGTTAGAAAACCAGACACTTGTACTAATTACTGTAAATGTTAGCCAAAAGAAAAACTGAAACTAAACAGGACTAAGTTTAATTGATTTGTGTGTTTTTGTCACAAAGAAAGACATAAGATTTGATCAGGTTAATGTCGTCAGCTCCAAATCCAAACGCCAAATGCATTTCTTACCGCTCTGTTTCAACAGGAACCCCAAATGCAAGTACCGATGCTTGCACGACAACATCGACTTGAAGTGCTGTAACTTTCTGTAACGTCTACGATTAAATATTCCCAGCAGCTCTCATAGGTGTGTCGTTCGAGGCAAGTTTGTATAGTTGCTCTCGAGTGGTAGCCTTTGAAAAATCTAATTTACAAAGATTCTGGACATAGTGCGATCTATTTTCACAACAGTTTGCACTAGCACCATTACTCGTGTCACTCTGATTTGATTCATAAGACAGAGCTAGCCATTATGTCTGTATTACTGACGGAAAGCAGACCACAAGTGCCCTTGTCTTATTATGTTTTGCTCTCAAGTGCATTTCTCTTTTGTTGATGAGGCTATCGAAAAGC
>JBBPBX010081299.1:0-11023 GCA_038048925.1 Garcialebias charrua | reverse complement strand
TGTGTGTGTGTGTGTGTGTGTGTGTGTGTGTGTGTGTATGTGTGTGTGTATGAATATATTTATATATTCCAAAATTTGCGCTGACTACATAAAATAAATACTATGGTATATGTCTATACTTATGTGTAAAAATGTACTTCAGGTATGTGAAGCCATTTGGACGGCTCTTCAGCCGGAGTTCGTAGCCTTCCCCTCTGGCCATCAGTGGACTGCGATTGCACGTGACTTCTGGCGAATCTGGGATTTTCCTCACCTTTTAGGTTGGTTCGTTTGTCTTTCTGTTAGCAGTTTGTGTACTTTTGTTGATTCATGTCCTTATTAGTACTATAAATATCTCAAAACAATGAAATTATTATTTGTTATCAGGAGCAGTGGATGGTAAACACGTCAGTGTACAGCGCTTTACTACCATTTTCCCCAGAATACGTACTGTACCCCCCGATTTTTAAAATGCCTTCACCAAAGAACCAGGGGGGTCCCAAGCATAACTACCCACCATGTGGCTCTGCTCTTGGGCACGCTCCCATCTACCCAGGGTCCGTAAACTGTTCACCGGGTACACGTCAGTATTTGTTGCCCTCCGTCATCTGGGAGTGACTACTTTAATTACAAAGGGACCCACTCTCTCGTCCTCCTGGCTGCGTGTGACGCACGTTACCGCTTCACAATGGTGGATGTGGGAGCATATGGGCGTCAGAGTGATGAGCTGATGTCCTACCAGCAGTGGCGGATCTACCATTCAGGCGAACGAGGCCGGGGCCTGGGGCCGCCAATGAGCAGGGGCCGCCAATGAGCAGGGGCCGCCAATAAGCAGGGACCCCAGCCGTCACCTACATCCTTAACATTGCTCCTGCTTGTTAATGTACGTTTAACATAAAAATAATTATAGTTACGATGAAAACTATCTTTAAAAACGCAACAGAAAAAACGGTTGAGTTCTGTACCCCCCTACTAAAATGGACTATTCCGTCATGCGTCATGACGTCACCCACTAATCCAGGAAGTACTGTATGCTCGCTGCTGTTTTGTGTGAGAAGGAAGCGGGAGACAGGAGACAGAAAAGCGGAGCTGAAAAACGTAAAAAGCGTCAAAAAACAATAACGTATGTTTCTTCACTACCGAAAGTGACAACCTTTTTTAATGGGTCGAATTCTAAAACTTCATCAACTGCTAATGACGGTCACGAGCGGCAGCGGCCCATTTAAAAGTGTGGCGGAACCGCCGCCGGACATCAGGATCCAGGAGGAAGTTAATGGCGCCGAGGCAGTGACTCAAGATGAAGATAAAGACGAGGATTTACAGCAAGATGAGGTACGAGTTTTAGAAATTATTTTGTAGGTTGGGTAAAAGAAATCCTAACAGTAATCAGCTGAGACAACCACTATTTTCACGTTTTCTTTCTGTATCAAAATATTAAAAGATATTCGACCTAAATCTTCTGACTTAAATAGGAGAGAGGGGATTATATATTTTACCTACTTTAGCTCTCTGCCCTGCTTGCTTAGTATACAGTATTATTAAATTATTCGGACTTTACATTGAATAGAATAGATCTAAAATATTCCACAGTTATCTATAAAAAAAAATTCTCAACCATTTTACAAAATATTTGACTGTTAAAACTTCATCAGACTATCATTGTTTTGTTATTTGGTCCATAGTCCCTCCATTAAATACATTATAAAGCACAACTTATAGCTTTCAGAGTAATGCAAAAATGTGTTTTTTAATAATGACAGGTTTGCTTTGGACAGAAATGCCACTGTTAGTTTAAAACAACAGAATCAAAAGGCTAGGATTGCTAAATTAAAATGTTATCTAAAATGTAAAAATTGATATAAATGAAAAGTGACATTCCCTGATGCATGCTCAATAATCCAGGTGGAAAAATCTGTGACATTATTTGAGTCATTTAGTTTACAGTACGTCTTACAGTCTGTGTAAGTTTTAAGGTTTAAAAAGAAGTCAAAACTTTCAGTCTTAATTATGGAAACTTGGATAAATGAGAGCCTTCACATGTGTTAAATGTAATAATGTCTTATTTTTTCTTTTATTTCCTCCAACACTAACATATTTGTTGTTTTTTTCAGATGCAGTCTTTAAACATGCATCATTAAAGACCAGAAACAAGACAGAAGACAACTTTCATAGAAGTCCAGCTGAATAATCAAGGTAATTCATGATCACTTAATGCTGTAAAAAGTGTCTCATGCCTGGACATCTTGCTGTTCATATCGAGCCAGTGTGTGAATTCATCTCAAAGTACCACATCTCAACTACACACACTCACTTTTTCACATTGATCTAACAACTGTTCCCTGTTACAGAATATGTAATATAACGTTAAAAGAATTAAAGTTGTGAAAATCTTATAATTTAGGAAAATATATTTCTACTGTATTGCTCACATCTACCCTCTCTATTTGTTTGTGTTTATTTAGTGTTGTTGAATTTTGGTGTAAGACTTGATTTAGAGCCTTTTATTGCAATAATAAAACATCCATCCATCCATTTTCTTCCTCTTATCCGGGGTCGGGTCGCGGGGGTAGCAGCCTAAGTAGGGAGGCCCAGACTTCCCTCTCCCCAGCCACTTGGAGCAGCTCCTCTGGGGGAATCCCAAGGCGTTCCCAGGCCAGCCGAGAAACATAGTCCCTCCAGCGTGTCCTGGGTCTTCCTCTGGGTCTCCTCCCGGTGGGACATGCCCGGAACACCTCACCAGGGAGGCGTCCAGGAGGCATCCTAACCAGATGCCCGAGCCACCTCAACTGGCTCCTCTCGATGTGGAGAAGCAGCGGCTCTACTCCGAGTCCCTCCCGGATGACTGAGCTTCTCACCCTATCTCTAAGGGAGAGTCCAGACACCCTGCGGAGAAAACTCATTTCAGCCGCTTGTATCCGAGATCTCGTTCTTTCGGTCACAACCCAAAGCTCATGACCATAGATGAGGGTGGGAACGTAGATCGATCGGTAAATTGAGAGCTTTGCCTTTTGACTCAGCTCCCTCTTCACCACGACAGACCGGTACAGGGCCCCTTTACAAAGGTTTGCCTGGGGCCCCAAAATGTCTAAGTCCGCCACTGCCTACCAGGGACCACTGTCAATAGTCCGCATGTGTTTGTGGGGGATGCAGCTTTTCCACTCCATGAAAATCTTATGCGTCCATATCCTGGTAAGCTTATTAAAAAATGATGCAGTTGTTTTGGTGGGATACAGCTGCGCTAGGAGAGAGAGAAGAAATAGTCTGTATTCACCTTTGGGAACGAGTAAAGTTATCATTACTACTATATAGTATTAAGGCTGTTATGACTCTTAAAATGTTTGTTGCTCAACTTTTCCAGAGACCTTTATTGTCTTCTATTGTTATATATATGTGATTGATTCTGAAAAGTGCTCTGAGACAACTTGCTTTTGAACAGGTGCAAAATAAATAACCAAATTGAATTTATTATTAATTTTGATATTCTTTCATGCACAGGCTCAAATCTGGAGGAAGCGCATCTGGTGTACTACCGCCACTGCAGGGCTCGGAGAACAATCGAGAACGCTTTTGGCATCTTGTCATCCAGATGGAGGGTGTTTGGCCGCCCCATGGAATATAATCCAGCCAAAACTGTCCATGTGGTAAAAGCATGTGTGGCACTACACAACTGGCTGGCCTACAATGACGACCGCAGGCAGTACATCCCCACAAACTATGTGGACACTGACACGCCATCAGGAGACATTTTAACAGGTAATTACGCACAAACTCACATAGCTCATCTGAAGAGTATAATACACCCCACCCACTCTAAAGACTTATTTTCTTGTTTCCCATCCGTATAGGAGAATGTGCTCCAGCATCAACGTGTGGCATGGAGGCTGCACAGTTGAAGAGAGGAAAGCTCTGCAGAGAGTGGTGAAGGCTGCACAGAAGTCTGTTGGAGTCAGTCTCCCCACCATCACAGACATTTACACCTCTAGATGCAGGAAAAGAGCCACCTGTATCATGAAAGACCTCACTCATCCAGCACACTCACTCTTTGCCCCACTCCCCTCAGGACGGAGGTTGAGGAGCATCAAGTGTAGAACCACTAGACTGAGGAACAGCTTCTACCCTGAGGCTGTTAGACTCATGAATAAATAAAAATAAAATTAAACACTGCAAAATATCACATCATGCTGATGCTGATCTGTTTTCTTGTTGCTGTGTTCATCTGTGTTCATCTGTGACCATCTGCTCATACAAACTCATGTTCGTGCTGCTGTTTATTCCCACTATATTAGGCTTAGTGTATTACTAGTTGATGTTTTTCTTAGTTAGTTCTAGATGTTATTACTGTTTTTCTCTTTCATTTGTTGTTGGATGTAACTGGGACCTCGTGTACATAATCTCGTTTTCATCTCATGTACCACATGCGGTGCAAATGACAATAAAGACTCTCTGACTCTCTGACTCTGACTCAGAATGGAGGTAGGTTACAGGAAACGATCTGGAGACTCCGTTAAGAAGACCAACTGCCACAAGGGATGCTGGAAGAACTGCCTATGCAGTGAGGAACAACCTGTGTGACTTCTCATCTCCACATGGTGCTGTGCCCTGGCAACAGGCCACAATAAGAAGAGGAAGGTTGAATGTGTGATTGCCTATCAATAAATTGATACCAACATTCATCTGTTCATCAGTTTGTTTGAAGGATAATTAGCATTTGCATTAGAGTAAATTACTTTGAGATTTTAAAACAAATGACATCTGGTACATAAATAGGGGGGGATTTTATTTTTTCATTCAATTCATTCAACCTTTAATTAGTCAGGTAAATCTTATTGAGCCTCATGGGCTCATTTACGAAAGCGACCTGCTAAAACTAAAGAACGATGAACAGCAATGGTAGAATTTCCTTAAACAATAAACAATAGAAAACAAAAGAGAGAAATACAAAAGAGAGAAATACTTTTTTTTTTTTTTTACAAAGTATCAAAAAACTAGCAAAACATTATAAGGTAGATGTATAAAATCAAAGACAGGAACAAATCTGCATTGGTTTTTGCCAGGATTCCAACAGATTCTGAAAACCATTTAGAGAAGTCAAGGTCGAGAGCTTCAGATCTTTTTGTAAGATATTCCATGAAGCAGGAGCAGAGTAGGAGAAGGCCCTTTTTCCAAGTTCAGTCCTCACTGATGGAACACTGCAGGTAATCATGTCCTGAGAGCGCACGCTGTAGCTGCACTCACGCAAAGACATGTAGGAGGAGATGTATGAGGGCAGCAGACCAAGAAGTGATTTAAAGATGAAATGTACCAGTGGAAGAGTCTGCGTGAGGATAATGATGTCCAGTTAACCAGTGAATACAGGGTGCAGTGGTGGGTACGATAATCACAGCCAGTTGTGAATCTTAGTGCACCATGATAGACAACATCAATTTATCACCCGCTTAACTCCAGTGTGCACCATAGAACACATAATACACATTTTTGAGTAAAATCATCTTTAATAACATTTGTAAACAACAAAACTTATAAAAACTAAAACTTCTAAAAAAACAACACTTCTATAAAATGAACACTTTTAAAAATGCCACACTTCTGTAAAATGAACACTTTAAAAAAACAACACTTCTATAAAATGAACAATTTTGGAATTCAACACTTCTGTAAAAAGAACACTTTTAATAAACACCACTTCTACAAGAAGGAACACGTCTAACAAACAAATCTACAAAATGAACACTTCTAAAGAAAAAAAGTTCTAATAAAAATTTAAAAAATTACAGTTGCTGCAGCTGCTGGGTGTACGTCTGCTCATTTGTAATAAATTGTTGTTGCAAGTCAAAAGCCAATTGGTACAAGCTAATTCAAACTTGGGCTTTATACTGTTTTGGAATGTCTCTGATCATGTCAGCAATTGTTCCCCCAAAACGTGTGTCTTCATCTTCCTTGTGCTGATCAATCGCTTCCAGCCTCTTCTCCAATGCAGTGTCAGATGTAGCAGCTCATCACCTCTTCCTTCCATGCTTTCCTGTTGGTGTGCTGGTGCCAGGTGCAGCTGACTGTCTTGGGGCAGGTGGGGCAGGACTTGAGCAAGCATATTCTGTTGGAGCCAGTGTGATATTGCTGGAATTGGAATTGTAGATGAGCAGAGAAGGTGTCTGTGAGCTGTAGATGAGTGGAGAAGGTGTCTGTGAGCTGTAGATGAGCGGAGAAGGTGTCTGTGAGCTGTAGATGAGTGGAGAAGGTGTCTGTGAGCTGTAGATGAGCGGAGAAGGTGTCGGTGAGCAGTGGTTGGAGCTGCTGCTGGTGTAGGGACGTCATATGCAGGAGATGGGACACCACCGGAAACACTACCGAAGTCCTATCATGTACACAATGAAGAGCGATTAAATGTTGATGGAAAAATCTTTATTACAACTGATTTAAGAAGTTTAAGATTAATAATTCAATTATATTTTTTTATGAAGTGTGACGCCTTTTGGCTAACTAATTACATTATTAAGTAGCTTAAAAATAACAAATACTTACTGCAGGCACATTGGTCTCTGTGTCTCTGCATTTTATGAAGCTGTCGAGCCAGGACAGTATGTGATAGATCGGTGGGTCACCTTACCTGGCCCCATCGCCACTTCTGCCCTTCATTTTTTTCTTTGCCCTCACAAATCTGTCCCTCAAGTATTTCCACTTGGCTTTACAAGTGACTACGTCCTTTCCCACGGTCGCAGCCACTTCGTCCCACGCATTCTTGCTCCTTTGCAGGTCTTTGTACTCTCGCATTGAGGTGTCGTACAAATTCCTGTGTTTCCTCACCTCTTCACAGAGCGTCTCTTCAAAACTTGCCTCCATTTTTCTTCATAAACAAGCGGGAACTGCAGTCTGTGTCTCACTAAAACCAGTTCGATGTGAACACATTTCCGGCCACACAGTTCTGTGCCGTTTATTGTGAGACACCACGCAAGCGTGCGCGGTCGTAAAAAAATAGCTTTGCGCGTTCATGCCCTGCGGGACTACGCTTTTGCCACAGCGTACGTACGTCGTACAGAGGCGTATAGGCAGTACGCGCAGGTATACTGGGGGCTTTAAAGAACAAGATGTCTTCTCAGATTCCCTTAAATAGGCATGACTTTAAAGGACAAGATGTCTTCTCAGATTCCCTTAAATAGGCATGACTTTAAAGGACAAGATGTCTTCTCAGATTCAGAGGAAAAAAACAAGAAGGGACATTTTGAACATTAGTAAACATATCTCGTATGACAGTATAAGGGCCAATCAATTAGGACATTGAGACTCGTACGAGTAAAATGAACCAATCAGGACTTTAAACCTGAGGCGATGTGGTAAAATGATACGTTACGACTCGCTCAAACTGGTTCAAACCAGTTAGCCGCCTATATTAACTTAACATAGCCTCAAAGCAGCGCTGAAACCGGACCGGAGAGTCAACACGATGGAACAATATTGATCCAGTCTTCAAGAACCACTAAGGTGAATTTGGGCACTCCCTAACTCAGCTCATTGGAGCTATGAAATCGCCATCTTAGAGGTCTCCCAGTCCTTAGAATATCAGTCAGCCAATAGAATGTTCTCTTAAGCCATGAATGTGCTCTTTATTATCTATTTTACTGAACATTTATTGTAATCATTTTGAATTGTGCTGATAATGCTGTTCTCCTGTAAAACATTAATTAAAGCAAAGCATCAAATGATAAAATTCTGATCTGTCATTTCACAACCGTGTGCTCATGGATTTGAGAAGCTTGATTCAATTTTAACAAAAGAGGAAGGTTTTTAATCGTTTTCTTGGCTTTGATTACAAACAACATTGTGTAATCTTATTCCTAGATTCTAAAAATCACCAGATCAATAAGAATAACCTTTCTACGACAAAGGTGAGCGACCGTGAATGTGAGTTTCCCTTTGACGAGCCACGGGGCGGGATAAGGGTGTGGCTCAAAAATGGAGGTAATTAAAAAATCTGGGTGAGTCACCTTCAACATAGCCTTATGCCGGTTACCCACCGGACCGTGTCGGGCGGCTGAAGCAGCTGGTTTACATTGAAAGTCTATGTGGAGACGGGTCGAAGCGCGGCGAACCGTGAAGCGGCGCGTTTTGAGTATTTGAAGCGGCGCGCCGGCACGCGGCAGTTCATTTCCACGCACGCGCGCGTCCGAAACAACCTACGCGTTGAGCAGCGTCGAGCCGCCAAAGTCTCAAAAGTTGATGTTTTTGCGGCTCGACGTTGCTCGACGCGTCCAGCAACCAATCGGGAGAGCCTCTGCTATGTGATGACGCAACGACAACGGGACTTTTTTTGGACTTTTTAAACTTACCTCATCAGCCTCCATGAATTGGAACCAGACTCCGGTAAGAATCTTGGCATTTTAAACAGTTGCTGCTGTCCGCTCAGCGTACGATCACCCCAAACATAAAAAAACGTTTTAATCTCAACAAAGACTGTCTGAGCTGCAGTTCGGCTCGTAGAAAACCCACTCCAGTAGGAGCGGGGGTCACGTGTTGCTGATTTTATCTGCCAGCAGCATGAAAACACAACAACTGATGACCCTCTGCCTCCCCCTAGTGCGCGTCATCAGACGCGTCCCAGTGGGTGCCCGGCATCAGTGACAAGCGGCCAAAAGGGGGCGGCAGGAGCGTTCTGAAAAGTCCGGTGGGTACCAGGCATTAGTAGAACTGACCTAAAATTGTTTTGGGTAATACTCAAGTGTTGGGCTTAGTTCATTATACGCCATGGAGAAGAGTCTGCAGTGGGGTTTAGCCATACTCGTGGTAACTCTGCTGGGTAGGTCACTTGACTTGTGAAGACTGAGAAGAAACACTCTTTATGCCAAGGCTATTCAACACAACAGCTCAGGGGGCCACAGTCTCTGAACGCCAGCAGCTCAGGGGCTGGACATAAATCAATTATTACAATGATCTGTTACCTTTTAAGGTTGTTTTTTTGTTGCATTTAATTATAAATGCAATAAACAGAACCCAAATGTGTAATAAAAATACATTTCAAGATTTATTTCCTTGTAATAAAAGTAGTGAGAGTCTAATGAGAAACTATATTAAAATCAAAATGACACACGCCTCTGATTAAACGCAGATATTGTTATCTTATTCTGGCTGCCCTGACTTGCACAATCTTTACACTTTTCAAAATAAAATAAAATGTTCATGGTTTCTGATGTTCCCTGAAAAACCAACATGTTGCTGTTCCAGATTAAGAACCAGTTCTGCTTGGACCAGTTTTTCCTCAAAAGGTTCTTAAATCACTAGCATGGTTAAAACCAGACCCTGTCCTTCACTTCGCTTCAGACAAGGGTCTGGGACCTCTCCATTGAAAAACGATTCTTGCTGGAGGCGTGGGCTCTGCTGATGGCTGCTCCCCCGTGGTCTGCTGAACTTGACTTCAGCTCCGCCTCCTGCTGAATTTTCTCTCGCTCCGTTGCATATTGTGTTTATATGTTAATAAAACGTCCTAATAAAATAAAATAAAACCATGGATCGCTGGTCCAACACACCAGAAGACCAGGAAATCTGATGGGACTCGGGCAGCAACTTAAAACCTGACTTTAATTCTCTCGTGACAACCTGAGGCATTTCCTTGTTCAGCGGAGGGAGAGGAGGAGGAGGGAGGAGGGAGCGAACACTTGACTTTTGGGAAAAAAACAAAAGAAAACTCCAGATAAGGGATTAAGAAGGGGAAATTAATAAATTTGTGTCACATATAAAACAGTCCTGCATCGCTTTGAATGAGAACATGCGGCTGCGAGCTGGCTGCGCTGGGACAGGTGGGGGCGTAGGTTAGGGGCCAAAAACTCCGCCCCTTCTGTTCTCTGATTGGTCCGGTCAAAAATCTACCGGAGAAATCCTTGTCTATGAGAGAAGTCCCAGACTGTGCAGTGAAGGGAAATGAGAATTGAGCGGAGCTGTGCAGGAAGGCGAGGGCCAGGCTATTAAATCACAGGTGAAGCATCCACGTCCCGCTCAGGTGTGAGCTTTGAATGGAACCACAAGAGGCGGGGCTGAAAGTAGGAGGCAGGGGACACCTGCATAGGTCTCCAGTCCATCACAGAGACAAACAACCATTCACACACTCTCTCTCACTTAAAGACAATTTAATTTATTCATTTAAATTAGGACAATTCATATTAATCAACATGTCAGCAGTAAGCATCAATGTAAATATGCCGGCACAATAGCTAATTTTCATCCGTTGTCCTAAGGCAGGTAAGAACAAAAAACATCCCACAAAACAAAAGAGCAGGGAATAATACAAACATCACCTATATAACACATAACACAACATGAAATTACAATAAAGATATGATGCCATAAGAAAATAGACAAAGTTATCTACAGTACACATGAGTGCACGTCTGGTTAGTTTTCAGTCAAAGTTTCAAAGAGTTTTTAAAGCTGGAGTAGGTGCCACAGTTCCTGATAGAAACTGGCAGTGTGTTCCACAACTGAATGCCTCTGATGGACACCACCGTTTGGCCAAATTTAGTCCTACACCGCTGTACATCACAATCTCCTCTGGTCAGTGGTCTTGTATTTTCGAGTTACCAATCAGCCTAACATGCATGTAGGAAGCTGGAGAAAACCTACACAGCATGGAGAGAACATGCAAACTCCACCCAGAAAGACCCTCAGCTGGGATTTGAACAAGCGACCCACTGGCTGAGAAGCAATAGCTCTACCATCTAAGCCACTCCTGCTAATTATCCATCCATTATCTTTACCCTTTTCTTCCATTCGCCGGTACCCATGTCCAGCGATCACTGTGCGAGGGGCGGGGTACACCCTGGACAGGTCACAAGTCCATGACAGGGACACAGAGACAAACAACCATTCATTCACTCTCTCACTCACACCTATGGACAATTAGGAGTTACCAATCAGCCTAACATGCATGTTTTTGGTCTGTGGGAGGAAACTGGAGTACCCGGAGAAAACCCACGCCCATGCACGGAGAGAACATGCAAACTCCACACAGAAAGGCCCCCGGACCGGGATTTGAACTGGCGACCTGCTGGTTGAGAGGCAA
>JBBPBX010081298.1:0-15983 GCA_038048925.1 Garcialebias charrua | reverse complement strand
CTTAAGGGGCACTTCCTGGATTTTGGTTTAGAGTTTCGAGGAGTACGAACTGTCAACCTGCTCTCCTCTCTGAAAGCTGGAGACGTCCCGGTCATATGTCAACGACCCACGTCTCAGCGGGGATCATAGTAAAGCCTTACTTTGATCCATTCACTCTCCTTTCTGAAGAATTTGTTTTCTAAAGTTTTATTTTGAAAGTTCAACCAGTGCGATTGGAGTCTGTTCCTGCCGGGAGAAGCGGTTCTTCTCACTCGTCTGAATCAGCTCACACGCGCGGAGGTCATCTGGGCGTGAACTGGACAACACAGTCCGTTAGTGTCCACAAACCTCAACTCTTATCTCCAAGACGTATCGTCAACAGGTAACGAGGCGTTGATTGTGTCCTGAACGTGTGGGAAGCCCAGCTGAGATCCGTATGGGAAAGCTTGCCACCCTGGTTGTTTTCAAAATAATTAACTTCCGTTAACTTAGCTTCCATTCATCTCCTTCCTCCTATTTCTTATTTTTCATAAGTATTTAATCTGTCAAGTTTTGTGCCAACAGTTAAGTTTTAATTGTCTGTTTGTTTTAATTTGAATTCTTGTCAACGTAGTTATTAAATCAGAGCTAATATCGATACAAATGTTTATGTAATTTTTGTGATAGTTTCAATAAAAGGTCTATTCTTTTGGTAGACCAACATAAATTGAAGTCTAAGCGTGAAATTACATTACTGGCTAATCACATCGTTAGATTTGTTGATTTATTCTGAAAAAGTTGAGACCCCGTGAACTTGGTGGCAAGTTTGTGCAGATAAAGTCTGCTCAGACTTGCACGTCTAAACTATAGGTAAGTCAGTAAACTGACTAATAACTCCTATATTGTTACAGAGGTTCGAATCCCGCTTCCGCCCACCACGTGTCGCTGTGTCCCTGGGCAAGACACTTAACCCAGAGTTGCTCCCGGTAGGACTGGATGGCGCCTTGTAAGGCAGGCTACCACTACCGGTGAATGAATGGGTGGATGGCTGGTATTGTAAAGCGCTTTGGGGCTCCTCACAGGGAGCTGGAAAGCGCTATATAAATAAGCTCCATTTACCATTTACCATTCCAATAGCATCATCATCATTGATTTTATATGAGGCTGTAATAATCTCTCAAGTACAATTTGAACACACATATATGCATGCATGTCCAAAAAGGCAACTTGAGGTCAGTTTTATTCATGTTGGATAAGTGTCAAAGTTACAATTAAATTCTGCTAACACAAAACGTGTTTTATTTCATAGCTTTAAAGTGGATATTAAAGTGATGAATTTAAGTGATTGTTTGTTTAAAGTTATTTTATATATTATTTTAAATAAGGGGTGATATAATAATTGTTTTCTTCTTTCTGCACTCTTCATTCACTGTTTTCTTTTTGATGAATTTGTTTTATTTTGTCTCTTTTAAACGAATGAATAAATAAATTAAATACAAATATTAAATAGCTTTACATCTGCTAAGTTCATGGCATAAACTAACACAAACATGTTCCTGTTTTTAGTATTTTACATTGCTTTATAATGTAGCTGTTGTTTTGCTTTTTTAATACAATTTCCTTGTGATTTTCAATCAAGCTCTTTTATTATTGTCTACTGTTGTATGATAAATATCTCCTGGAGGCAAAACTATATCTTGGCTGCAAGTACAGTATCAAGCTGCGAAATCCTTCATTTTCTACAGCTGATAGCTGTTGGTCATTAATTACAACGAAGTTTAGCAACTTCTCTGTAAACATTTGAGCTCCTAGGCTTCAGCGGTGTGTTTTTCTTGTTCAGTCCGGGGCAGGCGGCCTGATTTTGGTCAGCTGCTCTCAGCCTGTCCCTCCACCAAGGCGGGGATGCGGCTGGCCGGGTCAGGATGCCTGTGTTTCGGTTCAGCGAGAATAGCGTCACGCTGAAGCCCCGGAGCTCGAATGTCCAACATAAAACTAACTTGACAGCGGTTTAATGTGGCGCTATGGCTCTGCAGACATTGCACGTTGCTGTCTTGCGGTGTTTAGTGTAAAATATTTCCACACAGCGGACATGTTACGATGAAAAGTTGGCTAGCTGTTAGCTACAGCGCTGCTCACTCAGTCCTCACGTTATAGCTGGCTGCAAACTATGAACTGGATTTCCTGAATTTTAGGCAGGTCTTATTACTCTGGGTTCATGAGGCACGCCTCCGTTCAAGAAATTAATTCCATAGTTTTAAGCCCACGTGCATCATGGATCGGAAATATCAGCAGGTTGGACCGGAAAAATCAGATACTCAAATTATGCTGGTATCGGAGGCCGATACCGATGCCGGATCGGCCCCATCCAGTGTTGTGGTCAATTAGTGTTAATTCAAGGCCAAACACTACAAACTATGATCAAAATAAAGTCTTTAATTAGAGGTTTTAATAACTATTATAACTAAAAATGCATTCAAGCCGCAGATAATATTTGCACCACGTGGAAAACAGTCACCCGTAAACTCATTTAAATCCTGGAGCGTGTGATGGTAAAGAGTGGATTACACACCAGAGAGGGGAAACAGCCTTGAGGAAAGAGGGGAGATGAAACAGATGGAGAAAAATGCACAGACATCCTGAAACAGCACTTGTGTCTGCAGCTGGGGAGACAGGGACAGTGTTAGACAGTGCACAAAGTTACAGACAAAACGGCAGCTTTTCTTTTGTTTTTAGAAAGGTTTTACAGGCTGCAGTTCCTGCCATGCAGAGGATACTGAATTTCAACATTAACAGCAGAACCACTGTGTTAATGTTCAAAACTGCCGTGAGCAGGAAATGTTGGGGTTTACCAGTTTCTCTCATCGGTCAGGAGTGAATATTTTTCACCACCGGAGATGAAAGGCTCTTCTGTTTAGCACTTAATGTAGTTTTTACATTTCAACCAGATTTTTTTTGCTTATTTTGCATGTTGTATGTTTACATTTGCTTGTAAGCTCAGAGGAAATTACTTTTTATACTTTCACCTCTCAGGAACCGATTTTGATTAAGGCTTAAATAATATTTCAGATTTATTTTTTTTTAATGAAGTTTTGTTGAAAGTTTATGAACAAATATTTACATACCTGTTTTAGATAGCTCTGTGAATTAACTCATGTAGATAAAATTGAGTTTTATTCTGAGCTGACTGACAAACTACTGTATTTTCCATTGTATATGTTGCACCGTTGTATAGGTCGCAGTGTCCAATATTTATCAATAAATTGGAAAAATCCATAAATAGGTTGCACCGGTGTATAGGTCGCACCTACGTCACCGCCGACATAACGCGTCATCCACTGCTGACGTGCCGCGTGACCGCTGAGTCAACCCGGCAATATGGACCGAGTGTTTAGCTCTGCTGCTAATGTCTGCCAGAAGCTAACAAACCTAAACACGAGAGGAGTCCGTCTCTCAGAACACAATAAAAAATCGAATTTTAGGTCAAATGTTTTCTCGAGACCATAGTAACGTACATTAAAGCCTTATAATTACACTCTGTAAGCAGAAAAAATATACACCGAGTGGTTTTGAAGCTATTTATAAGCAAACAGAAGTAAAACCAGAAGCTAACAAAGCTAAACACGAGAGGAGTCCGTCTCTCAGAACACGAATAAAAAAATCGAATTTTAGGTCAAATGTTTTCTCGAGACCATAGTAACATAAAGCTCCTATAATTGCACTCTGTAAGCAGAAAAAATATACACCGAGTGGTTTTGAAGCTATTTATGACGTAAACAGAAGCACACAGATATAAAACGAAGGCTAACACGAGACCAGTCCGCCTCTGACACGAATAATAAATTGAATCTCATCTCAAATGATTCATCCAGGACATAGTTAAGTACATTGGAGTGTTATAATTACTCTGTAAGCAGAAATAAATATACACCGAGTGGTTTCGAAGCTATTTATAACAAATACAGAAGCTAACACTAGAAGCTAAATGCTACAAAAAGATCGTTTTTTTATTTTTTTATCTCAAACATCTAATAAAGGTACTCACTTGTAAACGTCCACACTGTGATTCCATTCCATTCTGTAAGTTTCAGAAAAATCCGCTGAGTGGTTCTTGACTTATCTTGCTGACAAACAGCAAACAAACAGAGCTAACATAAGCTACATCCAGCCCAGGAGGCCGACAGAATCAGTCCGAGCAGAGGAGCTTTTTTTCGGGCACATGAGCTGGAAACGGTCTACTTCTTCTTCTTGGGTCAGTGTACTCCTCTGGAAGTGGTACTGCACTGCGCCCCTAGCAGCCGAAAGTGGTGCTGCACCATTTTCTGCCAAAGTGAAAAAGGGTCATAACTCAGCCAAAAATTGGTCTAAAAATATGGAAAAAAATCCATAAATAGGTCGCACTGGTGTATAGGTCGCAGGTAGGGGTGTAACGATACACAAAACTCACGAGACGAGACGAGACGAGAAAATCACAGATCTCGCGAGAACGAGACGAGATTTTAACATTAGTTCAAGAAAACTTCAAAGATCGGTTTTATGCCGCAAAAAGGCTTTTATTCTGTTTTAACATGTATTACAAACCCAACTGATGTCTTCATTTTACTGATTGAATCTCCTTAGACCTTAGAACGTTCAACTTTGTTTAAAAAAATAGATATTCACGCAGGACTTTCCAAAACTGACTCTGCAGCCGTCACTCACCAGTGTTGCCAGATTGGGCGGTTCACCGCGATTTTCCTTCTGACTTTTGCGGGTAGAGATTGCTTTGGGTGGGTGGGACTCTATCTGGCAACACCGGTCACACCGGTGTTTACACGCGTGTCTTTACATTCGGGGCAGCGTCGGCAGCGCCGGGACCCTCCATCAATGTAGAGGCGTCTGCGGCACCCTCCATCAGTAGTTGGGGCGTCTTCTATAGCAACTTCATCCGGCGAAGCCATGCTGTCCGTGACGCTGACTTGCTAGGGGCTCTGCTAGCATTAGCATTAGCATCTCGCGAGACAACGTTACCTCTCAACGAGAGATATCGCGGGAGTTTAATATCGCGAGATCTCGTACAACGAGATCTCGTTACACCCCTAGTCGCAGGCCTTGAGAAAAACATAAAAAGGTGCGACCTATACACTGAAAAATACGGTAATGGCAAGTCCAATCAGATCCAAGATCAAAGTGGATTGCCATCTTCAAACGTTTACAATCCCCCAAATTTTAAAGTGGTTTCATGGGATTATTACAGTATAAACCAAACCCTCACACCACTGTCCATCTTACATTACATGTTTTACGTACAAATAGCAGTAGCAGCTAGCTGTAACATTTTTGGTGTGGCTTAAAGAACGTCCAGCAGAATTATTCTAATGTCTGCAAGAATAACTATAATTTAAAATTGACAGTGATGTAAAAGCTTATAAAATATCATTTGCATCCACAGTTGTTGTCCTCCTAAAAAAATAAAAAAATAATAACTCAGATAATCTCAATGTTTGTTTCAAGTAGGTATCTCTGCAGACAAATACGGAGGGCGTATTTCAAGGGCCACACCTGATTGGCCGATAAAAAACAAGGCGTTACTCTTGGGCCACAACTGCTTTAATGATAAAACAAGGCGTTAAGCAAGGGCCACACCTGATTGGATAAAAAAAAAAGAAAAAAAAGGCGTTACTAAATTGGACGAAGATACCATAAGACATAATTAAAAAAAAAATCTTTATTGAAAGAATACAGAATAGTACAATAAAATGCAGTACATTATACATTCATGTAATAACAGCCACTGGAGGGTAACAAACACTGAGACTCCGAAGAGCAAGTATAACCTGAGTACTGTATAAGAGCAGGCAGATTGTGCAGGTTCGACATCAGCGGTGCCGGCGTCTCCATAACTTCTCTTTCTCCCTCTCTTAACACAGAACTTCCGGTTACATTTCAAAATAAGAGCTACATAAATGGGTAGTGGGGAGGGCTAAATGTTTGTTTCTTAATACCTAGCCATTACATTAAAAAGCAAAATCCGTTTTGGTTGTTGAATAATGTGAAAATAGTTACAATTGATTAATAAAGAAAGAAAAATAAAGTAACCAAAATAATATTGATAATTAAACAGGCCTTTGGACAAAGGATGTTTCCTTTAACTTCACATTATCTTGTTCAACCTTAGCAGTCACTGCAGATGAGTGATTGTCAGTTTCTGTAAGATTTCTGCAACTGGAGCAGGTATTTCTCTTCCTGGTTAACTTCCTCAGCTGTCTCAGGTTTTAAGGGTCAATCCTACTCCATGTTTCAGCTCCTTTCATACATCAGATCTCATAGAAGAGCACTTCTAAAGAGCATGTTTTGTTTGTAGCTTTTGTTTTGGGCCATTATCTCGTTACAGAACTCATGATCTTTAATTGAGACCAGACTTTTTGACACAGGGAACAGGTTTCGCTTCACATGCTTCATATATTGTACCCAGACCACACTCAAGCCAACCTGTGTCAGGTGCAGCCTACAGCCCAAGAACAAAATATAATCTTCTTGTTTGACAGCAGATATAACACTGTTTCTTAGAAACCTTCACTTTTATAAAAGAGCTGATGCAACTTATCTAAAGAGCCAGCAAGTACAGCTAGCCAATCAGTGCTTGCCCTTTAGAAATGCCTATTCTTTAGAAACACCCACTTTTGGTCTGCGGAGAACCCCTTCTCATTTGTTTCTGCCATCGTAGTTTTTTTAAGGGGTTATAAAGTGGAAATTGGGGTCATGGGTGAGCTCAGCTTTACTAGCTGAATATGTGCACTCACCTCCATGTTTCTCCATTAGACTGGTGAAAATAAAATAAAGATTTCAGCTAGCAGGATTAGCAGTAGTTCTTTAACTGAAGCATTAGACAGACTTGGCCAAACTGCACGAGTCATGAGGAGTTGGATTATTCAAAGAGAAATTAAATATTTACCGTGGTTTCGCATAAAATGTCAATCCTTAATTTAAAGACCTATTTACAACAGGTAAGATTATCATTGTTCATAACATGTCCACAAAAGAAACAAAAGCAGCAAAACAACTACAAAAAAAATAAAAAATGCTGTCTACAAAACTCAACTTCAAAATTTCTGAACCATCCCTTTAAAGCTGCTATATGTAACTTTTCTAACAATAAATTTTTAACATATTTCTTCACTCTGTCACTAGATTGATGTTAGAGAAGTAATCTCTGAAAAAAACTAAAAAAAAATATTGTCCCCTTGCTTCTCCAGGTGGTAAATAAGCATTTCTAAAAAGAAAAAGTGACCCGCCATTTTCCAGCCAATAAAAACAAAGTTTGTAACCAGCCAATAAAAACCGAGCTTGAATTTGAATCAGCCAATAAAAACAGAGCTTGAATTTGAATTTTAACAGACCACAAGGGGGCAGAGCCATATATGGCTCTGAGGGGGAGGGATCAGAATGCTTTGCTTGTTGAAATTTTTTCTAAGTGCTGATGTTCTACAGAAACTGCAGACTGAACCTTTAAAGAGAAAAGCCTCCTGACAGGTCCAACAAAGTTAAGCCAGATCCTCTGGACCACGGGCGTCAAACTCACTTACAAGAGGGGACCAACATTAAAACCTTTTCAAACTAAGGGCCAGTTTCAGAATATACATTAACTCAAGTTAGATAGCCAACATCTTTTCTTGGTTGCAGGTTCTTCAACAAGAGTTTGATTGGTCTCTGTTACGGCCAGTGGCCTTGTATGTTGTTTTATGTTGTGGCCTGAGGCCATTTGGTTTAGCAGTGTGTTTGCAGGTTGTTTGCTGACTCAGCTGTGCTGTGGTCCATCTGGGATTGGCTGCTTCACTTCCTGAATCCTCCCCAATGGACATCAATCTGCATCCTGGTTGGCTTCTTCACCTCCTGCTCCTCCAACCACAGAAGAGGCCTACTTATTTAAACCCAGTTCTCCTGCCATTCAGGGCGGCTGTTGTTTAGAGCAGCTCGCCTCTTGTATGGACTTCTGTGTCTGTGAACTTTGGTCTGCTGACCTGAATTGTTTGGCTTTGGCCTTGGCCTACAGTTAACTCCTACTGTTGTTGTTTGTAGTTGTTGTTTGTAAAGTTAGAAGGCCTACTTGTTTACTTTTGTTTGACTCCTGATAAAGTTGGTGTGGAGTATTCATTCAATTGGTTCACTTTAATTATGTTATTGACTTGATGGTAAAACTTTGTTGTAACTGGTACCCCTCCTTTTGTTAAAGTTTACATTTTATTTTAAGCTGACCAATTAAAGATTGTTACTTTTATTCAACCTTGTTCCATCTGGGTTTTTAATGTTGCCTCCCCTTCTCCTGGCTGAGCCGGAGCGTAACAGTCTCATTGGATGTTCTCTGTTGTGCTTTCAACATCATAATCAAAGATTACTGTAAAAAATAAAGTGATAAAAGTATTTTACATTTAAAATAACATCTTGGGGGCCAGATAAGATGTCAACGAGGGCCGCATTTGACCCCCGGGTCTTGAGTGTGACACATATGCTCTGGACGGATTCTTTGTGTTGAGAAGTCTTATCTTTCATCCAAAAGACTTCATCAGTCCAGGAGTTGCAACAAACTCATTCCCATAAGTAGCATGCTCACTCAGTGGGCACTGATGAAGTCTTGTGGATGAAAGACGAGACTTTAACACAAAGAAACCATCTGGAGGACATGACTTAACTTTGTTGCATTTTTACCTTGATTATTGAGCATGAACTTTGACCTCCTGACGGTTTCCTTGTATTTCTCAAAAACATTTGATTATTATTATTATTTATTTATTTCAATTTTGCAGTGGGGCGGCATGGTGGCACAGTTTGCTAGAACTGTTGCTTCTCAGCAAAAAAAGTTGCCGTTTCAAATCCTGGCCGGGGGCCTTTCTTGGTGGAGTTTGCCTGTTCTCTCAGTGCATGCGTGGGTTTTCTCCGGGTATTCCAGTTTCTTCCCACAGACCAAAAACTTGCATGTTAGGCTGACTGGTAAACTCTAAATTGTCTCTAGGTGAGAGAGTGAGAGACTGAATGGTTGTCTCATTTGTCTCTATGTGTCCCTGTAATGGACTGGAGTCCTGTCCAGGGTGTACCCCCCTCCAGGGGCGTAACTTTAGGTCTAACATTGGGGGGGTTGTGATTAACAATAAACACGAAAAAATTGTACACTATACGCTTCAGTGTTTAATACGCGTCATCTCTTCTTCTTCTTCTTCTTCGATGGTGTTTACTGGCAGTTTACAAACTCAGTGTATTACCGCCATCAACCGGACGGAGATGTAATTCAAGAGTCTACTTTCAACAAAAAATAAATAAATTAATTAATTAATAAAAATAAAATTAAATCCTTTCAGCTAATTTTGTAACTTTCAAATATTTAACAAGTGCTTTAGTTATAACCTGTGACTGATTTTTCTTCAATAAAGTAACCATTGTCACCGAACTCCCCATTACCCTTTCCAGTGCCTTCCTCTCTTTATTATATTTCTTACAATAAATCAACACATGTTCCACTCCTTCCAGTACCCCACAATTAGAGCAGTCACCTGATGGATGTTTTCCTATTATCTTTAGACCACTATTTAATGTAGTGTGCCCAATCCTCAACCTGTTAATCCATACTTCCTCTCTCCTAGTCATTAAACTACTATCGTCACTTAGGAGTACCTCCTTCTGTATGTTATGTAAATGTCTTCCTCTTTCCTCTAAATCCCACCTCTCCTGCCACATATCATTTATTTTATCTTTAACAATTATTTTTATTTCTGCTTTACTTAATGGGACATCATATTCAATTTCTCTTGCTGTATACGCGTCATCTCCACGCGACGCGTCAGCTTTGTCCTGATCAAGATGGCGGCGACAGGACCCAGCTAGTACGAAGAACTTCACAAAGAAACACGGTAAAAACAATTATTTCTTTGCGAGAAAAAATATATTACTAAGCTGACTTTATAGAAGACGTGTTCTTGAGTTTAACGAAATGTTCAAATCGGCTGGATTTAAAAAAAAAAGTTCGCTGATTTTTATGCAGGCGCCAGGCGGGTCAAACCGGACGCTTTCTTTCTTTAAATTTAGCTAAATAAACGCTTAAAAATATACAGTATTTCTTCGCTGACTTATGGGTGATAGTAGACATACTCCTGAGTTTGACGAAATGTTCAAATCAGCTGGATTAAAAAAAAAAAGTTCGCTGATTTTTATGCAGGCGCCAGGCGGGTCAAACCGGAGCTTTGTTTCTTTAAATTTAGTTAAATAAACGCTTAAAAAATATATTTCTTACCTCACTACAGCAGACGGGCTCCTGAGCTGAACCAAATGTGAAATCAGCTGGATTTAAAAATCCGCGGTGTGGTTTATGAGTGGTATCTTGCAAACAAAAACAGCGAACCTCACAGCTAATAGCAGCTACATCCATAGCAAGGGGCAGGCAGCGACAGAGTCAGTCAGACCAAAGGAGGCCTTTTTCGGACACATGCATGTAGAAACTTCTGGGCAACTTCATGAGCAGCTCCGTGACTCACGTGACTTCCTGTAGCCGGTGAGATGGGTGATACCAAATTATTTGCAGGGGAGGGGGTCAGTCCTCAGGGAGTTTGTTAAAAACATGCAGCAATTTTACTAAAAAATTTGAATGAATAAAGAAAATCAATTATTGATGTAAGATATGTATAATGACGAAATGATGTCATTTTATTGGGGGGGTTGAAATGACCGGATCAAATTATTGTGGGGGTCAAAACCCCCACAACCCCCGTGTAAATTACGCCTATGCCCCCCTCCCACACAGTGATGGATGGACATGGGCACCGGTGACCCCCGCAACCCAGAAAGGAAGAAGCGGGTAAAACATAATGGATGGATGGATTTTTCAGTGTTTTGTTTGGTGCTAATCAGTTAATAATATTGTTGCAAGTCTCTGAACAGCTAATTATGTAATAAATTCAGTTTGCACAAGACACAGACACACAAACAGTGGTCAGTTTGTGGATGACACAAGGCTAACTGTTTATATATATTTTTTCATTTAACTGATGTCACTGTGGAATTAAAAGCAGGAAAAATGTTTACAAACCACAATTGGTATTGAGACATATTTTAAAATCTCTAATGAGGACTACATTTCAACCAGACAGCCCTAAAATATTTAATCACCTGAGAATAAATTATCTGTGTAATTTATTATCAGGACTCACAGATTTAATGAAAAGTTATGATCACTGATTAAATGGGTTCATGATTTGATTAATAATTGAGCACATATTGGATCGTTTTACTTAAATATTCTTAATTATTTATGTTCATATGATACTCAGTCATTGTCTAATAGTCATAATATGTCTAATGGCTCTTAATAATTATATAAATGCTTTCATTTTCTGTTGTAGTGATTTTACAAGCCTCCTATTTACTCTTGTTATTTTGTCTTTTCGTGTTTTGCATTTGACCGATTATTTTTTTAAATATATTTATTCATGTTCAGTTAAAATTGAACAATTTTAAAACAAAACAAAAAAACAATTTACAAAGTAAATGAAAGGCAGCAGAAAGAAGATAAAAATCTTATAACATCTGCTCCTTTTCAAACAAAAAAGAAAATACATATGAAAAATAAAATACATTCAAACATAAATACAGTAGTCTTTAAATAACATAACAAGCCAAAACCGACTCCGTGCCAAAACATCCGATCCAATAAAAATATTCTAAACAATTTCATATTTCTTCAATAAACTACTTTTTACTATTTTCTTAAACAAAAACATTGAGGCTTTTTTTTTTTCAATTATATCCAAAACATTCCTCAGTTTTATTCCTTGAACACAGCAAATTTTGCAGTGTTAAATCAACTCAAATAGAGTCAAATTTGACACTGTTCCAGAGTGTATTTGGTCCCAATCAGAATTGGTGTTAAATTAACTCTTTCATGAGAGTTGAAAATCCAGTGTTAAATTAACTCTACATTGAGCAACTTTTTAACTCGGATAGTGTTATTTGAAATTTACTCTTTTATAAGAGTTGAAAATCCAGTGTTAAATTAACTCTACATTGAGCAACTTTATAACACAGATAGTGTTATTTGAAATTTACTTTTTTATAATCCAGTGTTAAATTAACTCTACATTGAGTATTTTTTTAACACAGATAGTGTTATTTGGAATTTACTTTTTTATAATCCAGTGTTAAATTAACTCTACATTGAGTAATTTTTTAACACAGATAGTGTTATTTGGAATTAACACAGCAGTGGAAATCACTCCATAAAGAGTATTTTTTACACATTTAAGTGTTATTATTTTACTCTACTTAATTGTTAAAATGTATATAAAGTAACACTTCATAGTGTTAGAACCATGCACAACAATGGTGTTGATAGGATTATTTTCTGAATAGTTCTCAGTGTGTAAAAAATTCTACTCAATTTAAAAACAGATATTAAAATCTGTGCCATAATGGAGGTAACCGTTGAAAAAAATACACACTTAGACATTAAAATTTCAACAATGCATTTGAAACAAAAACAAATTGTACAAAAAGTCTTAATAAAAACATTTATTTGTCAGGCCAAAATACCTAAAAACACATTAAAACAGACTATTGCTTGTCATTAAATGACAATATGGAACAACATACAGTGAGGAATCTGTTGTGCCGTACTTTCTTTGGACATCAAACGGTTTAAAATAACATAGTTTGTCAATTTTAAACACCTTTAGAACTCTGTCAGGTTGTAATCTGACCCTAAATGCATAATAGGGTTCATCAAAAAACATAGTGTCCATCAGTGTTCCACAGAACACAATACAGGAAACCCCCGACAAAGTGCCTTAGTGAACAGTGCAGTACAGTACAGTAATGTATTTTTCAGCACAGAAAAAGCATACAAAATGCAAATTTCTTCCTAAACAGTTCTCAACCATAATCAGCAAAATGATGTCAACCATGAACACTTCTGAAAGAGCAGCAGCTACTGTATTGACATCAATCAGCAGCAAATCACATCTATCAGAAACATGTTGCACCCATCGTGAAACCAGTGCTTTGGTGTGCAGTCCATGTCCATGAAAAACAAGTCCATGAGCTCTAAGAAAGCTCGAAGCAGCAGAAAAAGAAAATGAATTCCCTTACTTTGATTGAAGTGTAGGTAGACAGTCTGTATGATGTTTTTCTCAAGTTCAAACCTGGATCACATGGAACTGCTTAGCCATTGCTCAACCATGAATGTTGGGAGCATTTGAGGCCAGGTGTGAGTTCAGGTGTGTGGTCCTGATGTGAGCAGGTCTGTCCATCAGATCAGGTGTGTGTTTTTTTTGGCAGCAGTCATTGAGGCAGAAGGTGTTGACACACAGGTGATGGATAGAGGCAGGACACCAGAGTCAGGCAGGACACCAGAGGCAGGCAGGACACCAGAGGCAGGCAGGACACACGTCCATCCATGAGGAAAGTCCAGGAGGTGATCTGTGTAGAAATTAACACAAAGATGAACATGTGAAGATACAGCTGGACAGTGACCTGCAAATAAAACATGTAAAACAGACAGAGAACAAGCTCTACTCACTGCATGGTCACAAACAGTTGACACTGGAGACAAGCTAGGGCTGCAGGCAGGACGACAGAGGCAGGACAGAGGACACACGTTCATCCATGAGGAAAGTCCAGGAGGTGATCTGTGTAGAAATTAACACAAAGATGAACATGTGAAGTTACAGCTGGACAGTGACCTGCAAATAAAACATGTAAAACAGACAGAGAACAAGTTCTACTCACTGCTGATGGTCACAAACAGGTGACACTGGAGATAAGCTAGGGCAGCAGGCAGGACAGAGAGGCAAGAGCAGCAGGTGGTTCTGTTGAAACCCACACACAGACGTCAACATCTGCAGATAAGAAAACACAGACAAGAACAACTTCTCCTTACCTGTGTGGTGAAGAGTTGTGGAGATGGAGGAGCTACAGGAGGCTGGACCATAAGGAGAGAGCAGCAGGTTGGTTCTGTTGAAACCCACACACAGATGTGAACATCTGCAAAAATGGAAACACAGAGAAGAACAACTTCTCCTTACCTGTGTGGTGTGGTGCACAGGTGTGGATGGACCAGGGGGGCGTGACACTTTGGAGGCTGTCGAGAGAGATGTGATGATTGCAGTACTGTAGATGTAACATAAAACAAAAAAGAAAGTAAAAAAAAAAACATTAACATGTCTTTGCTATACCTTTCCGACGATGCTGTGCTGGTATGTGAAGGTGGGCAGGTCAGGGATGTTTTCTTCTTGAATGTTGTTGGCCACTTCTCCAGGAGTCTGCTTGATACTTCTTCTCCAAACATCCAAAGGAAATCCAGCTCAATCTGTGGTGGGAATTGAGCACAATAGATTTTGAGAAGTAAATAAGAGCTATTAACTACCCATCTACAACATGAACTTATTGCAGTGTAATCTACTGATACACACCAAGCCTTTCACATTTTTGAAACGTGGAAAGTCTGTGAGTATGTTTCCTGACTGCTGGGGATCAAGCACAATGTTGCGGTGGTAGGGAAACGTCAGTTTCATTTTCTTCTTGATCATCTCTTCATCTGATGAATACTTCATAAAAGAGATGGCTTCCTTACATTCCTCATCACTCAAGACCAGCTCTGGAACACAGTGGAGTTCTCTTGTAGCACTTGGCCCTCCATCCTTTTGCTCACGAGAGGGTCCTTCTGACAAATAAAATACATGCATCTTTAGACATTATTTATAGAGTTCATATGTCAGTCCTTAACGTTTGGTTTGCTAAAATATTTCTATTTGGTAAATGGTAAATGGAGCTTATTTATATAGCGCTTTCCAGCCCCCTGTGAGGAGCCCCAAAGCGCTTTACAATACCAACCATCCACCCATTCATTCAGACATTCATTCAGACATTCATACACCGGTAGTGGTAGCCTGCCTTGCAAGGCGCCATCCAGACCTACCGGGAGCAATAAATCTTACCATTTATTTATAAGACTGAGCTGAATACAGCAACTCAGACTCAGGAAGTCTTTCGGACAAAAGACGAAATGTTTCTACAATTTTTTTGCTTTGTTTTGTTTTTGAATGTCCAGAGGATCAGACTTAGCTTTTTTTTTTTAGATTTTTCTACCTGGATTATTGAGCATGCATCAGGGTATTTCTATTTACATTTCCACAAAAACTAAGTGTGCTGAATAGTCAGATTACCTCCAAATGACATCCGTCTTTCTTTGGAAGATGCTCTCTGGAGTTTTGATCCTCCAGGCCAGGTATCCAGTGCCACTGTCCCCATCATAATAATGCTCCTTTTAAATAAGAAGAGACAGAGACACTTGTTTAAGATTAAACTGTTAAAGCTTGTAAAATATGTTGCATTTCCAAAACCCCTAATGTGCATAACTCACATAGCCATTCTTAGACTGCGGATCACTTAGGGGAAGAAACTAACAATTCCTTTCGCATACTTTTCCTTCTCCTGTCGTGGTGGTGATGTGCTGAAGAACAGATAATGCATTTCAGTGTACTTTAATAATTACCATTATTTATTTATTTATTTTAGTTGTAACCTACCCATATTTTTCTGTCATGTCAGCTGCCAGGATATTAACCATTTTTCTTCTGGTTTCATCCATCAAAGACTTGGTTCTTTTGTACTCATTTATTATGCGTTCTCCACCTGGTTTACTTGTAAGAATGGATTCAACCAACTAAAGACATAATGCAAAGCTATATTTAAAAAAAGCTCTGCTACATTTTTTTTGTTGAAAGATTCTTAAGTTTTTACCTGCTTAGCTTCTTCATCCGGCCTCTGGCGTTTACTGGGTGGACTCTCTGAAAGGATGATGGTATCGTCTGTGTCTGCAGAATCACCAGGTGATGGCACAGACACAGGTGACAACAGTGTAGGGGTCTCATCTATGTACAATGAAAGAAAAAGTGGAATAAAAGTTGTTGTGCTCAGTTCTTCAATGGTGTTTTTACTTTCTATAAAACGGCTAATTTGATTGCAACAAACCTGTGTCATATTTGATGGTTAGCACACCAGTGGAGGGA
>JBBPBX010081297.1:0-15983 GCA_038048925.1 Garcialebias charrua | reverse complement strand
AAATCAAAAAAGGCGTTCAATACAGAACGTAATATTACAGATATCTAAAAATGAGTTTCGACTACGGTAGTCACAATTACATTTTGACTAGTCAGAATGTTAATTTAAGATATCTGTATTTACATTCTGACTAGTCAGAATAGCAATTCAAGATATCTTAAAATTAATTTCGACTTGTCAAAATATAATTAAAGATATCTGAAATGACGTCACCCGATTCGTCATTTAAAGCGTCAAACATCCGCAATTACAATTCAAGATATCTCAAACGTAATATTATGACTAGTCAAAATAATTATTCTATATCTTGAATATTCTGACTAGTCAAAATGTTAATTCCAGATATCTTAAATAGAAAAGCCGTCTACATGAAAAAACGTTCAAGATATCTTGAATTAATTTAAAGATATCTTAAAAGGAATTTTGACTAGTCATAAGTACAGTTCTAGTTAGTTTTGCCTAGTCGTTATTTCCTTTCAGGATATCTGCAATTTAATTTGCACTAGTCAAATCCATTTGTGATATCTAAAAATACATTTAAGATACCTTGAATAATGATGTAATATGCTGTTGAAGATTCTCAGTCGTCCAGGACATGATAGAATCAAAAAAGGTGTTCAATACAAGATCAACTGGACTTTATTTGTAACAGAAAACGTTTCGCTTTATCAATTCAATGAAGCCAGCTGTGAGAGTTATAAACAGCTGAGGTGACACGCACCAACCTATGTAAATTGAAAGCTAACATACACACATAGTATGTGTGTGTGTTACAACATAGTATCATGTGTGTGTTAGCTTTCAATTTCAAATTTTCTGCAGCCTCAGGTCTCAACCTTAACTTATCTAAATGTGAGTTACTCCCTATAACATGTCATGACACAGAGATCTCAGGAATTCCAGTAAAACACAAAGTTAAATATCTTGGTATCTATATTATAAAAGAGGAGGACCAAAGATTAAGTGATAACTTTAATCCCCTTGTTACTGTAATTAAAAAAAAATTCAATTTATGGGTACAGAGAGATTTATCCATCTCCGGTCGTGTATTACTTTCTAAGGCTGAAGGTCTCTCCAGTTTGGTTTATGCGACTTCTGCCCTTGAGGTTCCCAAGGACATCATTTCAAAAGTGGATAAAACATTGTTTGATTTTATTTGGAAAAAAAAGGTTCATCTAATCCGAAAAAATGTTATGATAAATAAGCTGTGCTCTGGTGGGTTTAATGTATTAGACTTACAGACTCTAAACTCCTCCTTTAAAATTAAATGGATCAAAAGATATCTCTTAAATCCAAACTCTTTGTGGAACTTCATTTCAACACATGTATTTGAAGCATTGGGTGGTCTATCTTTTATTTTAAGGTGTAATTACAACATTGACAAAATCCCGATCAAACTCTCCAATTTCCACAAACAGCTGTTTTTGTGCTGGACTCTGGTTCACAAACACAATTTCTCTCCACACAAATACTATATCTGGAATAACAAAGACATTTGTTTTAAACATAAATCTATTTTCTTTAAAAATTGGTTTGACAGAGGAATAGTTCATGTACATCAGTTATTCAACAAAGACGGCAACACTTACTCTTACAGTGAATTTTTAACTACGTATAACTTTCCAGTACTACCAAAAGAATTTGCAATTGTCTTTGATGCAATTCCATCTGGTGTAAAAATGTTGATGTCAAATCCTGTACAAAACAGCACGAACTATTTAACTGAAGAATTATTCATTGGTAACTCTGACCCTTTTTTAAGTGAAAAAACAAATAACAAATGTATTAGAGAATTAATAATTAGAGAATGTATTAGTAAACCTGCTTCTATATTCTTCTGGGATAATTTATTTAATGATATCTGTTGGAAAGATGTTTGGTTGTTACCTAGAAAATACTTTATAACTAATAAGATTCGAGAAGTGTCCCTAAAGATTCTGCATAAATGTTATCCTGTAAACTATATAATCTCCAAGTACCGTCCAAACGTAGACCCAATGTGTTCACTCTGCCACAGCTCTGAGGAGACCATCATCCATCTCTTCTGGGACTGTTCTCATACTCAGGTGTTCTGGAAAGACATTTTCATGTATGTAAATAGAAAGTTAGAAATTGACCTAGCATTTGACACTAAAATTATACCGTTTGGTTTCTTTTGTCCAAATATTTCAAGTAAGAAAGCTTTTGTTGTAAATTTAATACTACTCTTAGCCAGTGGTGTAGTCTACATATTTGTAGTGGGTATACATGTACTGTGCTTAGAAACCTTTGTACACTGGTTAGTACAATGTACTGTAATCGTCAATGTATTTAGATTTTTAAGCATATTGAACATTTTCAAATTTCTCTGATGCTTATAAATGTACAACAAACTTTGTAAAACAGTTGGCTTTGTATTAAAAACATGTTATAGAATTTATAAAACTGTATCAAAGCAAAGCTCTGTGTACCGATAGATTGTTACAGAAGCGTTTAGCGTGTTAATGACATGTGCCTAATTATATGTCATGTATCACTGGGCACTTTTAAGTGGGTATACTGAAATTCTTAAGCTTTTCTAGTGGGTATACTCCATATACCCGAGTATCGCATAGACTACACCACTGCTCTTAGCCAAATTTTACATCCACAGCTGTAAATTCTCCTTGCTAAAACCTAGATTTATAGTGTTTTCTAATTATATTTCCTCTTACTTAGCTACTTTAAAGGTGAAGTCTGCAGTTTCTGTAGAACATCAGCACTTAGAAAAAATTTCAACAAGCAAAGCATTCTGATCCACTCAGAGCCATATTCATTCATTCAACCTTTATTTAGTCAGGTAAATCTTTTGAACCTCATGGGCTCATTTACGAAAGCGACCTGCTAAAACTAAAGAACAATGAACAGCAGTGGTAGAATTTCCTTAAACAATAAACAATAAACAAACAATAAACAATAGAAAACAAAAGAGAGAAAAAAACAAAAGAAAGTTTTTTTTTTTTTTTAACAAAGTATCAAAAAACTAGCAAAACATTATAAGGTAGACGTATAAAATCAAAGACAGGAACAAATCTGCATTGGTTTTTGCCAGGATTCCAACAGATTCTGAAAACCATTTAGAGAAGTCAAGGTCGAGAGCTTCAGATCTTTTTGTAAGATATTCCATGAAGCAGGAGCGGAGTAGGAGAAGGCCCTTTTTCCAAGTTCAGTCCTCACTGACGGAACACTGCAGGTAATCATGTCCTGAGAGCGCACACTGTAGCTGCACTCACGCAAAGACATGTAGGAGGAGATGTATGAGGGCAGCAGACCAAGAAGTGATTTAAAGATGAAAATGTACCAGTGGAAGAGTCTGCGTGAGGTTAATGATGTCCAGTTAACCAGTGAATACAGGGTGCAGTGGTGGGTACGATAATCACAACCAGTTATGAATCTTAGTGCACCATGATAGACAACATCCAACATCCGCAGGGTGCTTGTAGGAGCATTCATGTAGAGAATGTCACCGTAATCAATGGAGGGAAGGAAAGTCACAGACACAAGGCGTTTCCTGACATTCAGTGATAGACATGATCTGTTTCTGAAAAAGAAACCCAGTTTAACTTTCAGTTTCTTCACTAGGTTTTCCACGTGGAGTTTAAAAGAGAGATGTGAATCAATCAGGATACCCAGATATTTATAGGAATCAACAAACTCAATAGGGACACCATTTGAAGATAAAATCAGAGGAGGATCTGCTGGAACCGCCTTCCTATTTGAAAAAAACATCCCTTTTGTTTTATCAGCATTTAGGACAAGTTTGAGACGGAACAAATCTGACTGGATGATGTCAAAAGCAGATTGCAGTAACAGGAAAGCCTTAGCAACTGTTTTAGCTCGGCAGTAAACAACTGTATCATCAGCATAGAAATGTAAGGATGCATCAGGGATGCAGTGACCTACATTAGCTATGTAGATTGTAAAGAGAGTGGGTCCTAAAACTGAGCCTTGTGGTACACCATTTTTAACTGTTAAATAGCTGGAAGAAGTACCGTTATGTTGAACACATTGCCTCCGATTGGAAAGATAGTTAGAAAACCAACCGATGGTGTGATCAGAGAAACCGATTTCTGAGAGCTTATGACACAGGATGTTATGATCCACAGTGTCAAAAGCTTTAGACAGGTCTAAGAAAAGTGCAGCACAATAGTCCTTAGCATCCAATGCTTCAACAACATCATTCAGAACCTTCAGAGAAGCAGTTGTTGTGCTATGTTTTTTCCTGAAACCAGATTGATGAAGAGGTAAGATGTTAAATGAGTCCAGATAATTTTTGATCTGAGAGTTTATCAGTTTTTCTAGAACCTTGGCTAAGATGCAGAGTTTAGAGATCGGTCGATAATTGTTCAGTGAGGTGGGGTCACCTCCCTTCAGCAAAGGAAGAACAAATGCTGTTTTCCAAGCATCCGGAATGGTGTTTTGGCTTATGGACAGATTAAAGATGTGGGTCACAGGGACTGTGATGATATGAGCAGCCAGCCTTAAGAAATAAGGTGGAAGTTCATCTGGACCTGCAGATTTTTTTGGATCAAGATCATTTAACAGTTTATTTACCTCACTGACTGAGAACGGAGAAAAAGAGAAGGTGTGATTAACAGATGGTTGACTTGTAGGAGGGATTTGATTTGTAGAAGTTTGATTATTAGATAAAGTGGCTGATTTTCCGTTTGTAACTGTGTCAAATAATGAACTAGAAGCAACAAAATGTTTATTGAAACAGTTCAGGATCTCGTGCTTATTTGACACAGGAACAGAGTCAACAAGAAATTGTGATGGGAGGTCAGATGATTGGGGGGTGCCTGAGAGAGATTTAATGGTTTTCCAGAATTTTTTTGGATCATTTAGATTTTTGGAGGTCTGAGATAAGAAGTAGTTACGTTTTGCGGCTTTGATGGCAGTTGTGCATTTATTCCTTAGCTGCCGAAATTTCAACCAATCAGTGTCTGAGTGTGATTTTCTTGCTGCGGCCCAAAGATGATCTCTCCAGTGTAGGAGATCAGCTAGTTCAGGAGTAAACCAGGGGCTGTCACGGCCCTTTATCCTGAACTGCCGGAAAGGTGCGTGTTTGTTTACAAAGAGAATGAAACTATTATGAAAATAGTTCCAAGCAGTGTTCACGTCATTGATTTGTAGGATATGTTGCCAATCAAAGTGGGATAGATCCCAAAGGAATGACTGTTCACAGAAACGTTTCAAATCCCTTTTTTGAATTATTCTGGGCTTAGCAGGTGGAAGTTTAGTAGATCTAAGAGCTGCTATTACGGAATGATCACTCAAAACGTTAGCAAATACACCTATACCAGGAAATTTGTGAGGAGCATTTGTGAAAAACAGATCTAAGGTAGAAGATTTTTCAGGACACTCTTCATTGTATATATGGCTCTGCCCCCTTGTGGTCTGTTGAAATTCAAATTCAAGCTCTGTTTTTATTGGCTGATTCAAATTCAAGCTCGGTTTTTATTGGCTGGTTACAAACTTTGTTTTTATTGGCTGGAAAATGGCGGGTCACTTTTTCTTTTTAGAAATGCTTATTTACCACCTGGAGAAGCAAGGGGACAATATTTTTTTTTTAGTTTTTTTCAGAGATTACCTCTCTAACATCAATCTAGTGACAGAGTGAAGAAATATGTTAAAAATATATTGTTAGAAAAGTTACATATAGCAGCTTTAAAGTACTGTACTACAAAAGTTTTAAAAACTAAAACGATCTGTAACGAATTTCTGTTGTAACCCAGCTAGCAAGCAAATGTTCAGATGACGTTCAGTGAACGTCGTCTAAAGGTCAAATGTCGAATGTTCAGGACCCAACCTTGTCTGAACTTTGCCTGAACGTTAACCCTGAACGTTAACGCTGAACCTTCACTCACTGTACGAAAATTTTTTTGGTGTAATTTCATTCAATTAGTTCTTACATCTTTTACACTTTAATGGTTGTTATAATTTATGACCAAATCTCTATTTTTGTTTTGTTACAAAAAGTGTGCACTTCTGACATTGTCTGAACATTGTCTGAACATTGCCTGAACATTATCTGAACATTGTCTGAACATTGTCTGAACATTGTCTGAACATTGTGTGAACATTGCCTGAACATTGTCTGAACATTGCCTGAACATTATCTGAACATTGTGTGAACATTGTCTGAACATTGTCTGAACATTATCTGAACGTTGTCTGAACGTTTCCTGAACGTTAACTCTGAACGTTCACTCACTGTAAGAAAAAAAAATTGGTGTAATTTCATTCACTTATTTCTTACATCTTTGACACTTTAATGGTTGTTATAATTTATGACCAAATCTCTATTTTTGTTTTGTTACAAAAAGTGTGCACTTCTGACATTGTCTGAACATTGTCTGAACGTTCACTATGAACGTTCACTATGAACATTCACTTGACATGACAATCATGTTTGCTGTGACTTCTTTAATCAGTCTTTATATCTTCAACAGAGCAATGGGCCCACGTACGACCCCCACTCATATGGGTTCTTTATCTATAACCATAATTACGGTACATGGTTGTTAATTGTCACCAGATCTCTATTTTTGTCTTGTTATAAAAAGTTTGCCCTTCTGATGGCACTGTAAACTATTAATTGCTGTGAAAAACAAGTGTTTGCTGTGATCATTTAATCAGTTTTTTTTATATGTTTAAAACCTATGGTTATTGTCACCAAATCTTTATTTTTGTCTTGATATGAAAGTGCACACTTCTGACGTTTTCTGAATGTTTGCTTACTGTGAGAAAAAAAAAACAAGTGGCATAATTTTATTTAGTTTTTTAATCTTTAAAACTATGGTCATTAATTATTATCACCAAATCTCTATTTTTGTTTTGAAGTGCACTTCTAATGTTGTCTGAATGTTGTCTGAACGTTCACTCTGGACATTTAATGTGAAAAAACATGTTTGGTGTGATTTAATTTAAAGAGCATAGTACAAACTTAATGGTTGTTATTATTTATCACCAAATCTCTATTTCTGTGTTGTTATAAAAAATTGTACACTTCTGTTAGTTAGATGTTTAATAGAGGGTTTAGGGCCCTCTTTTCTCCCACAGTACTTCTCTCAGTTAAACTCTGGTGCCAGAAAATGGCTTCCATTAACTCCTGTTTATCCCCCCAGAAGCAAAACCTTGTTGTTCTGGTGGTTTGATTGAACACTGTGACAGTTGAGGGTGGGCAATCACAACCCCCACTGTTGGTTGGAGGCCCTTTCATTGGCCCTTTGATTTCTCCCAGGATGCCTTGTGGTGAAGGTTTCCCATCATTGCCACCATTTTAGTTTGTTTGGTTCAACACAGAGGAGCACCACCCTGCAGCTGGATCTTGATGCTTGAACCAAATCCCCTGGTCAGCAGATACCAACAAGAAAGGTAAGGGCTTGAGGCCTTATGCTCCTAACCCCAGTTGAATAATGAAGGTTTGTGTTTGCTCATTAAATTATTCTGAATTAATTAAAATTTATAAGCTGCTTCCAAGTTACATCAAGACAGGTTTAAGGCTTTTGAACTGCAACTTCGGACATTTTACTTTAATTTCAGAGTTAGCTAGCCTCAAAAATATTTGAGTTTTGCTTCTAAAGCTAAAACTTTCTCCAGTGAACAGCTGTTTCCTCAACATCAGTTCCAGATGTTCTGTAACCGTCAGACTGTGGTTCTGCCGGAACTTTAAAACAGAACGCAGCTCACCCCGTCATTCCCATCTCTCTGTTTCATAGGGTTTGGGTTTAGGAGTCCTATGACGGTGCCTGAATCCCTCTTCTAGTGTGGACGTCGCCGAACAGGAAGAGAGAAACAAACACGTCCAGGTTGTGGAGGTCACTTACGCAGCGACTCTCAACAGATCAACTGACAAGAACTACATAAACTCTGAGACCGGTGAGTGTTTAAAGCAAACACAAAGCTTCTGAACGGTTTGAACCATACAGATCGAAAGAGTTCACTCAGCTGGATAAGGTGAAGAAACTTGAAGACGTTCAAGTGGAAAGATTATTATTACTTTTTTAACCTTTTTCACTACAGACTTGAAATGTTGTCCCTCCCCCCATCCCCCAATGCTGTTATTGCATGAGCACCCTGTGAGTCATCAAGGCCCCTAATGACCGTCAGGCTGATGTTCCTCATTTGCATGTGAACAAGCTGTTTTTATTGACATTGTTAAACCTGTTTGTCCTATGTGGAGGAACTGAAACTGAGGCTTCTAAAAAACTCTCATTGACAATGGCTAAAAAACATTTATTCTGTTCCTAAATCTACTCTTTGGAGACACTCATCTTGCTGCCAAGCGGAAATTTAAGTGTTTAGATGATGACCAAGATGATTCTCAAGATTTTGTTAAAAATTCTCCTGCATTTCAGCATGAAGTCATTGCCATGCATAGTGAACACAGTGAATCACTTGAAAGTTCTGACTCTCTTCATGATGATGGCACCAATGAACCAGAAACTGTAGATATTCCTGTAAATGGGTCCTTTTCAGATGATGATCATGGCAGTATTCATTCAGACCATCATGCCAATCATTCTTATGATTTTCCCTCTGAATTGGATGTTCACATTGCACATAACTCTGAACTTGAACTAGATCGCTCAACAGATTGTTCTTCCTTGGATACTGACGGTGAACAAGCCACCTATCAACATTTGCTGGGATGGATGTTTTTTTTATTATTTATTAATCCAGTTATAGGGGAGACCCCAGCAAGGCACTGTGCATTTTCCAGATTGCCTTTGCATATGACTAATTACTCTTTTTTGTTTTTGTTTGTTTTTTTGCAAATGCAGATGGAATCATGAATGGGGATTCTGCGGCAAGAGAGGATTTTATAAGGACTCATGCTGCAGAGCATTTAAAACATGCAAAAAGGGTAGAGGACATGCGCTCACACTGGACAATTAAAACGTGTCACAAAGAAGTGGAGGTGGGGCTTTCACACTGGACATTTAATGCACCACAAAGAAGTGGACACTGGACATTTAATGCACCACAAAGAAGTGGAGGTGAGGCTTTCACACTGGACATTTAATGCACCACAAAGAAGTGGACACTGGACATTTAATGCACCACAAGAAGTGGAGGTGGAGGGTCACACAGGACATTTAAAATGTGCCACAAAGAAGTGGAGGACACGGGCTCACACAGAACTGAGGAACACATTTTTTGGGGGGAGAGATGCAAATACAGGTGCTGGTCATAAAATTAGAATATGAAAAAGTTTATTTATTTCAGTAATTCCATTCAAAAAGTAAAACTTGTATATTATATTCATTCACACAGACTGATATATTTAAAAAAAAAATCTTAATGTTGATGATTATAACTGACAACTAATGAAAAGCCCAAATTCATTACCGGTAACAGAAAATTACATTACTTGAGATAAAAAATAAAAAAAAGGATTTTTATAGATGTTGGCCAACTGAAAAGTATGAACATGGTACCATGGTCCTTGCAAAAGGACCCCCAACTAAGTATTCAAAGATGTACATATTGTACATTTCATGTTCATAGTTCTCAGTTGGCCAACATTTATAAACATTTTTTTAAATTAATCTCAAGTAATAGTCTAATGGACCTTACCAAGCTCCGCCCACAGGGCCGCGTTTCATTGGCTAATGCCCATAACACGTCACAGTGCAGCTTCCACGTGCGTGCCGGTCTCACAAAACAAACGCTACGGTAGCGTTTGTGAGACCGGCACCACATGCTACTTACATTGCTAGCTAGCATACGTGCAGAATTTTTTTGCGTCAGGGCTGGAAAAATGGTCCTCCACCGTCAGTGGGGTATCTGTACAGGAGATGTCAGGTACCCTGACCGTATTTGTGGAAGTAAAATTCACCGTTTCCCTATATGTGAAACTGAATGCCTTGCTTGGATCAAAGCTTGTGCACGACCACAAAACTGAACAATTATTTCTTTCACCAGCAGAGAAGGGTTGACCTGCTTTTGAAACCTGCTAGTTAACAACACGCGGTCACGATGAGAGAAAGCCACAGTTCACTGAACGTCCTGGAAGTTGGGAAGAAACAGCTCTGCTAACGCCACATGAGCTAGCTAACACAACGAGCTCTACTGTCGATTTCACCTAAAACTGCACAAAATCGTGACACGAAGGCTGGATTTTAACTAACACACCGGACGGCTGAGCTCGTTAGCCCTCACAAAAGTCGCTGTCGGCGTGTTTAGCAGCTAAAGCAGCAACGGCTAACCAACCACTTAAGGAATGAATGGAGATTACAGTTAGCATTAGCTTTGCGACCAAGGCACACAAACTTTTGCCAACAATAGAAATCGCTGATTTCAAAAGTAACCCTCAAAACCATGAATGCCTGACTTACCCAGCCTTGCAGAACAATAGGCATCAGTGATCCTGTCCACAGCTGTAATAATGCTGAGCCTGAGCGTGTGAGGAGCTGATGTTTTTCCTCATCAGACAGTAGCATTAGCGGTGACGCGCACGCTGTTGGAGGCATCGCGTGGATCAAACAACTTGATAACGTCCCAAAAAAAATAACATGAACTTGTTGGTTCCCCTGTCCATTGTCATGGCTGATATTTTGTTGGAATCTGGCAGAAATGATACACTATTCGACTCAGAAATACCCTGCTGAGTCAGTCGACGCCATGTTTTCCATTGACACCAATGCAGCGCTTGGGAGACGTGCAGCCATGTTGGAGCTTAGGGGGCGTTTCTGGGCGGAGCTTGGTAAGGTCCATTGTCTGAGGTACTAAATTTAGGGTTGTCATTAGTTGTTGGTTTTAATTATCAGCATTAAAAGAAATAAACTTGAAATCAGTTTAATGAAAGTTTCACTTTTTGAATGGAATTACTGAAATAAATCAACTTATTTAAAATATTATGACCAGCACACTTTTTAAACATATTTGTGGTGGGACTGTAATTTTATATAGCTTTCATATTTCTCGTGTTACTGCCAGTGTTGCTAGTTCAGCTATAAATCCAAAAGAAAAATGAAGGCATGTTAATAAAAAAACAAAACAAATTAATGTTAAGTACAGACCAAAGCTATGTGAGCTGTGTACTTTTAGATTTGTTTGTGTACTGGTACATTTTGTTTTGCCACCAGTTGATAAGCTCCCTCCAATGTAATTCTAAAGCTTTTGTTTTTTTAAAGGTACCAAAGGTGGACTTTTCCATTTTATGTGTTATGCTGTTCTGTTAATCCTTTAATTTATGTTAAAGAGGATAAAGGAAAAATGTAAGGAGTGATTTGTAAACCTTAAACCAACGGTTTCCACCATGTTTCCTGCTGCACAATGGATGGTCAAATGTGGTTCCTAGCTTTGTTTGCCTCAACGCAGTTTTGAAGTAGATGCATTATATTTTTCATATGCATAGCATGTACAGATTCTTTTTGTACCTATTTTTGTACCTATTTTGTTACAACTGATGCCAGTTATGCATTTTTTTTATTCATATACGGATTTGTTTTATATTATGATACTGATGCCTTTATGTGTAATAAACTGATTCTTTTATCATAACTTTCGACTCTGTTATTTTTAATGTTAGTACTGTAGAATTAATTCATAGCCAAGAGTTATTTGCACAACTACATATCATCATGATTCCACTAATAAATCTCAATTTAAAACTGTGGATTGGGAACTTGAAAAGTTTGTGTTGTCTGAACGTTGAAGGGACAGTTTCTGAACGTTCAGGGGACAGTTTCTGAACATTCAGGGGACGTTGTCTGAACGTTCGGGGGGACGTTCTCTGAACGTTTTATGGAGTTTCATTTGGACGTTCAGTGAACGTTTTCTGCAAACGTTCAGAGGACGTTGATGACAACGTTCAGAGGACGTTGTCTGAACGTTCAGGGGACAGTTTCTGAACATTCAGGGGACGTTCTCTGAACGTTCGGGGGACAGTTTCTGAACATTCAGGGGACGTTCTCTGAACGTTTTATGGAGTTTCATTTGGACGTTCAGTGAACGTTTTCTGCAAACGTTCAGAGGACGTTGATGACAACGTTCAGAGGACATTGTCTGAACGTTCAATGTTAGCTGGGAAGCTGCCCAAAACTCATTTTTGTTTTTGTTTATGTGCCTTTATTCTCTTGTGCTATGCAAGTCTCGAGCCATGTTTGACATTGTAAGTTTTTTTTGTACTTGTTTTTTTAATAAAAAAAATAAATAAAAGAGCTATCTTAAATAACTAATATGACTAGTCATAAATCAATTTCGGATATCTTGAATGTGTCGTGAATCCGATTTTATGTTAAAATGGCTTGCCATACCTCTGATCTCAAACACTCATGTCCCCTCTTGCGTAGTAGTCGGTCACGTGACCACGCTTCTTCTTCCTGCAGGCTCTGACGTTTTGTTTAGTCTGTGTACGTCTGGTCAGAAGCAGCAGCTGTTCGGCGCTTCTTCCTGCAGACATGGAGAACCTGAAGCACTTCCTGCTGGCTCTGTGTGCTGCCGGAGCTGCGGGCTTCGTCGCCATCATATTCGTGCTGAGATGGGTTCTTCACTTCAAGGAGGGTCTGGGCTGGGACGGTGGTCTGGCAGAGTTCAACTGGCATCCTGTGCTGGTTGTCACTGGCTTTGTTTTCCTGCAGGGCACAGGTAGGATGACGCACTCACACTATGTCTCTCTCTGTCATTTTAAGAAGAAAAACAAAAAAGACTTTATGCAAAAAGAAAAGTTGCTTGCAGCTGCCTAAAAAATGTAAACAAAAAGTCAAGTTACACAAGAAGCTTGGGGGAGGGGCTGAGGAGTGACATAAGAGCAAATAACTTACCAGAGTGATGCGCAAAAGTGTTGAGTTGTTCTTAATTATTTATATTTTGCTTTCAAGGAGTCACTATGATTGGATTTTGACTGCTTTTTTGCTTGTTTTTAGTCCAGACCTTTTTTAGAGAAATGTTTTTATTTTTTAGAAAAGTATGAAATCAAACATATAAAGTTGATTATGAACTACAGTACTGTATGTCTGATGTAGTTTGTATGAGTTTACTCCAGTGGTTTTTCAGATTGCAGATGTGAAATGCGGGTCCACGCTCACCTCAGTGTAAACAAAGCAGCTAAATCAACTGACCTAGATTGGTTGTAGTCTGTAGGTAAACAACACAATAACACAACAATAATTTGTCCAGCGAGTTGACTTATTTTTAGTCACTTTGGCTCTTTTTGTAGGTAAAAAACACGTAAATGGCAATTGCTTTCCAATTTTTAGTTTAAAGACACATTTAATATTTAATATTTATATAAAAATAATTAAAGTTTCTTTAATAAGGGCTGGGGTTTTATCAAGTCTTCATGATTTTGCAATCATTATATTTACCGGTAACTCCGACCCATGACTCGTTCAGGCATTAACAATGCTCGTGTCTTGAGCGATGAATCAGTGTTGTGTCGAAACACAGCAGTCGGCTTATTCTAATTTAGATGTTTAGGCACATTATTTTCAGCATGTCATTGTAGTCCTATTTTTTCTCATTTATTTAATTAAATCTATGTAGAATAACAGATATAGCACAGTTTGACACTTAAAATGGTATTTTAGCATCACCATGGTGATTCCTGAGTAAATATTAGCTGAAAACTTGGCAGATGACCAGCTGGATGATCATGCATCTACAGCCAGGTCTTTCCTGTATTCATTTTTAACACCTGATTTCATCTGAATTTAGTCTTACTTCTTCTTTTGTCCCCTTTTTCATATATAACACACTGCATACTACGCTGTCATGGTCCCGAAACAGGTAGTGAAAATGTAAAAAACTGATCTGATCCTCTCTTGCAGCTATAATCGTCTACAGGCTGCCCTGGACGTGGCAATGCAGCAAGCTAACAATGAAGTTCGTCCACGCAGGCTTGCATGTGGCAGCTTTCCTTTTTGCTGTTATCGCCTTGGTGGCAGCTTTTGACTTCCACAATGCTGCCAAAATTCCCAACATGTACAGTCTGCACAGCTGGATAGGCCTTACAGCAGTTATACTGTACGGTTTACAGGTAAATACACAAGAAAGAAACACTTTAATAATCTATTCTGAGTTCATATTTCAAGTTGTTGACATTTTTCAACATTTTCTGGTGGTTTGGACAGCACTGAGTCATAGTGAATACCAATCTTCATGAGTGAAGTAACTTAAACTCTTTCTCCCCCTTTCCCTCAATGAGCAGCTTGTTCTTGGCGTTGGCCTCTACCTGATACCTGTCACACCTGTGTCCTGGAGAGCAGCATGTATGCCCATCCATGTCTACAGTGGTCTTTTACTCTTTACCACTGTCATAGCCGTGGCACTCCTGGGCATCACAGAGAAACTCATTTTTGGCCTGTAAGGATTACACACAAAAGTAAAGATTTTGCTTTAAAACAAATCTTATAAAATGTGTAACTGCAATTACAACTGTTGTTTCCATCAAAGGACTAACCCCAAGTATAAGGACTCTCCACCAGAGGCAGTTTTTGTCAACATTCTGGGTCTCCTGCTGGTGATTTTTGGAGCCCTCGTCCTTTGGATTGCCACTCGAACATCTTGGAAACGCCCCAGTGACCAGACCCTGCATGTTTTGCATACCAACAGTGGAGGGGAGGACGCCAAAGTTGGTCCGGCCTTGTCTGAACTGATTGATGAGACCAATGCTGAGAGTGGTGAAGATGTCAGGAGGCGAAGTAATAAACTACCGGTAGACAATCAGGTTGACTGATTAAAAGCAATATTATACAGAAAAAGTTAAAGAAAAGAAAAGAAATGGAGCAAAATGTCCAGACACCCCACGTTTATTTTTTACTCAAGTAAGCTTTTAAGCATGTAAGCCTTAATTCTTAATAAATACATGTATTTTTCCTGGGCTTGTGAAGAACATTTTCCAAAGTTATTTTAGAAATATTAATTGCCTTTATTAATTAACTTGTTTGTCAAATGATCCCACATCACTTCAGAAGGCAGCTTTTTCACTCGTTTTCAGTTCAGTGCCAAACCTTTTTCAGAGGAAGTGCCTCCATTCTTTTTCCCTCTTCTTTTTTAGAATCTGCTTGAGTCTGCCTAATGAATCGTTCCAATATAAAAGATGCCTAAACTCAAATGATGAATCAACACATAGCAGAGCTTAACAAAGATGCCGTTTTAAATGTGATTTATTGGCACATCCATACTAGCGTTCTGTCACAAAAACTTTGTTTCTGTTACTTAGTTGAATCAACTGAAAAATGACAACAAGAGACAGTTTAACATATAAATAAGTGTTTTAGCTCCAATAAGATGATTCCCAAAAAGCTGTTAGCTGAGGACTTGACATACAGTAAACGATCAATTGATGTTATCTCCTGTCCCGTATCAGGTCTGCTATTTTTTTTCTTCTTCTTTCTGCTGTAGATACTGTAATTTATTTAGGGCCTGACACATTCTTTTGTGCCCCACTTGTTACATTTATAGGCACACATTTCACCATCAAGTAATGTAAATGAGTGAAAAAGCAAAAAAAAAAAAAACAGCATTTCACAAGACCAAAGAACTATTGAGTCGACCACTTTTTAAAAGAATAGAAGAAAGTTTGGCAGTTTGAAAATGAATTATAAATAAATTATAGGTAATTGACTTTTACATAATTCACATATACGTATACGCACATACAATGATGATGAATGTATTGTAAAGCAACATACGCTGGTCATGTATAAATAAAGGCTGGATGAATGGAGAGTAAAAGTTTAAAAACTGTACTTGTGTCATAACATTTCATTTATGACCAAAACTTTTGTTAGCGTAAAGTTTTTCAGCCTTTTTTGTTTCTTATCTGTTTAAATAATTATTACCTACATATGTCATCAGAGTGATAATGACATCTACAGTGTGAGCATGACAGATTTTCTGTTTTCTATGTCTTCTATATGAGATATATACAGTATGTTTATACTGTATATGTTTTCTGTTTTCTATATGAGACTAACCTGCCTAAATAAAGGTTGAACGAAAAATGTTGTGCT
>JBBPBX010081296.1:0-15983 GCA_038048925.1 Garcialebias charrua | reverse complement strand
GTCCGAACTTCATGAGTTCAATTCCCACATGATACATTGTTTTTTTTCTATATTCATTCCAGATTTAAAGAACACAAGAAAACTATTTAGAAAAAACAACAAGAAATGAAACAATACATGAAATGAAAGGAAGCAGAGGATTTCTTGTGTTTAAAAAAAAAAAAGTTTTCTTGTGTTCTTTAAATCTGGAATGAATAAAAAAAAGAAAACGTTGTTTTCATTTAAATATACCCTGCAACAGAGGAACGTCGTCTTGTCCCATCATGCATCACGTTCTTCAACTGCTAAAACAGCTAAAAATGAACAAAAAACAAGAATTTAAGCTGTGCAAAACTATTCAGTCTTTCTGTTTTTTATATTTTTTGCAGGTTATATTCTAATTGCGTCCATGTGGATGTAATAATTGTTAATCATGTGTGTTTGGTGTGAACAATGATGATTTTCACATCATGAACAGTTTCTCAGAATCACCTCTAGGTGTCGCCAATGGAACCAAAACCACAGAAACGTGCGTACGCCAATCCTGGAGATGGCGTGGGGCTGCACACATTTCCACGTTCAGTTCTGTTTTGATACATACAGAGTTTTGCGTGGAAAATGGCTTACGCAAGGTTTTTGTGCGTACGCACCGTTGATACATGAGGCCCCTGGTGTTGCCTTTTTCACATATGTAGCGCATGACAGAAGATATTCTGTCAGACACACTGTCACCACTGGAATTGTCCTCTCTGTTTTATTAGTGTGCATGTAGTGTTTACACAACCAAGAATTTGTTAGAACTATGCTGTGTTCCCAGACAAGCTTTGCAACAATACATTTTATTTGGTTTTAATAACCTAGTGGATGGATTTTTGAACATAAAAGAATGGCCAGATATGGTAAATAAAAAGTTCAAAAATATTAATAACAAAATACTGTAAATAACTAAATTGCACTGCCAAAATACAGACAATTTCTTTAAGAGAAATAAATCGCTGAAATTTTCTCCCATTTATTGTTCATTTTATTTTGTTTGTACATAAACTTTCGTTTACAAAACATGCTCAAATGCACTGTGAAGTAGTCTAGGCTTACAAAATCATCCACATTTCTTAGCCTGTGACCTTTTCAAAGTTATATGTCCACAAAATATCAAGAAGTTCATGTTCCTGATAAGGGAACTTGTTTGTTTAGCTTTCTGTAGTCTATAGTGAGTCTCCACTTACCATTAGGTTTTAACACCGGCCATAAAGGCGCAGAGTAAGTGCTGTTACAGTATCGGATGATACCTTTTTCTAACAGGTCATTAATGATTTCTCTGATAGGTTGATGTGCTGCCAGAGGAATCTTGTACTGTCTGACAAATGCAGGGGGAGCATTAGGCGGGGTTGGGATGCTCACTGTATGGAGCGTGGTCAACCCACAATCCATCGAGTCAGTTGAGAATGATTTCTCATATTTTAGAAGAACTTTGCGAAGTTTGTCCCTTTCTTCATCAGTTTTCAGTGCGTCGGCTTGGGCGACCACCTGGTCAATCTGTGAAGCAACTGAGAGGGGTTCTTGTTCTTTGGGGAGCTCCAGTGAGTCCCCTTCAGTGTCGTAAAACCTGTCAACAGGTAGTGCACTGTAAGTTTGGGGGCATAGACTGTCTCCTTTGTTGAAACCGAACCTGCGGACAGTGTCCTGGTCGGACTCAGTGGGGGAGAAAAGAGCTATGGCCTGTGTTGGTTTCGTGAACAAGACTTGCCCCGTGTGTTGATATGGGATCAAGTTCTCTGGGAGTCCTCCCAGAAATGGAATGCTTAGCTCAAAATCATGAAAATCAGTGGAGATCAACCATCCTAGCTGTGTGTTTTTTGGGATCAGTACCTCTTCTGTGCTTGTGTTGCACACAGCAACAGTCGTGGTTCTGCAGTCGAGGGTCACTTGGAATGTGGCCTCCATGGACAGTCCTAAGTTGAAAAACATAGGAGATGGTTGAAAGTATGCCAGTTTTGTGCTAATAGCTTGTCCTTTCATGATGTGAATCATCACCGGCATGTTCATAACCTGAGGTGGTACCGCAGTGTTATGGCTGTTAGCAATCTGACAGACCTCTGGAATGGTCTGTCCAGCCTTAAGGTTCTCTGTTGTTAGCACAGGAGAGTCCTTTGTGGCTGTGTCTAGTGACCACAGTACATTGTTGTTGATGTCCACTCGGACACCTAACCTTACCAAAATGTCGGAGCCTATGTAGGTTGCATGTGGTAAGTTCGGGACCACGAGGAACGGGTGATCCAGTTCTCGTTGGTTCCAGATCAGTTTCAGGTCAATGATCCCTTTTGCGGTCATTACCTGTTTATCGTTGGGGTCCAACGAAAAGCGGAAAGCCTTTTTGTTCATTTCTAGACCCAACTGTTTTTTAACCAAGGTTCCATAGAAAGCTTGGCTGATCGCTGATTTCTCCGTCCAAGGAGACAAAACAGCATCATCGGTGTGGGATCCTTGGATCTCAACACCTTTGACTACCTGCGGTAGGTAGTGTTCAGTGAGTGCTGACTGTTTCAGCTCGCAGAGGAGGCCCTCTTGTTGGGCCTTTTCTGCCTCACCTGTTGCTGAAGGTTCACTTACCGGGATTGTGCTCTCGTTGGAGGACCCCTTTGTGCCTTCCGCGGTACCTGCTGTAAAACAGTCAGTGTCACCATGTGTAGGCATATCGATCGGCAGTGGTTGGCTCACTCTGGTCCACATTGTTTGATCGCCATAATCTATAATCGCGTCAAAGCGGTTTATAAAGTCTTGGCCAACCAAAAATGGGAATGAGTCAACGGTGGACACGTGTACCGGGTGGTATAGCGTCATTTCACCAATCTGCATATGAACCATGGCTATAGCTGTAAGGGTTGTACTCGTCTCTGAGAGTCCCTGTAGTACTACAGCACATTCTTTGAGGGGTATTTCCCTGTCAACCCCGCTAGCGGCTATCCTTAGCTCCTTCAACAGTGTGGGAGACATAATGGTTATGTCAGCCCCACCATCCAGGAGGGCCTCTTCTGTGAGGACCCCTTCTAAAGTGATTGACAGGTAAGCCTTCTTAGCGGGCCCCTTCCTGATAATGTTACACAGGAACCTATCAGGTTTTTTTCGACGTTTGTTACGTCTACCACTGTCTGTGTGAATTTCATTCACCTGTACTGGTAGTGCAGTCACACATGGGTCTGAGTGATCGGTCTGTGACGAGTCATTGTCTTTGGTGAGTGCGCTTTCCCCCCCTTTTTCTGATGAGGGGCTCTCGGACTCTGTAACAATGATGTCATGGTTACAGTCAACGTCTTGTTGACTGTCTATACCCTGATTGTCAGCATCCTGACCATCAGTATCTTGGTGACTGTCAGCAATCGTGGCATTGCTGTTATTTGTGTGTTCTGAGTCACTATCAATGATAGTGCTACACATCACTCCAGGTTTGTTTTCCTTGTTTGTTTTTTTCAAACTTTCTAACAACCGACGTATGTTCTCCATCTCTTCTGAAGACAGAGGTTTAGGGCCTTTTTTCTGGAACTTCTGTGGGTTTTTCCTCGCCCCAGACTGTTCAGTTTGAGGTGCAGGAGCTGGCGCATTGCTCGGGGGTCCTCTCTGGGACCACCCTCTTTCATATGAGTCTCCTTGGGACCCATATTTCTTTTTCTTTTGGAAAGCCCTCCTTTTTTGATGGGGCTCTTCCTCTTGATGCGGCCTGTACCACTTAGGGTCTCTGGACCCCTTTTGGTCTTTGTTCCAGCGGACACCTTCATTTTGCGGTCTGTCAGGTTGGAAATTTTGCTTATTCTCGGCTTCCTTAAAAGAGTGAGCTGGCGCTCTTGCTCCTTCAAGGTCTAGCGTTTGGTATTTGACCTTTTCACCAGGACACACTTCAAAGGGTGTTTTGTTTGGTGTGCGACCTGTAAAAACATCTATCGCGCACTCTCTTATGTCTTCGATGGACCTCCGTTTATAGTTTGCGCTGACATGTACTTTCTCTCTTATGTCAGGGCAGAGGTTTTGGCTGAAAATATACTTAAACCCTACCTCCTCCTCCATTTCAGGTTCGCATCTGTCCCCGAAATAGGCACGGAATATTCGGTCATAATATGACCTTGGGTGTTCATTCCTACCTTGCTTGATGTTAGCTGCTGTTATGATGCCATCGGGCCCCGTGCAAGGAGAAAACTCCTTATCAGCGCAGCACAGAGAAGACTGTAGTCTTTCATCACTGCTTCTCGTTGACGCTTCATAAAAGCATGCACCGTCCTGTCCGATGTTAACCTTAACAGACAGATTCTATCATCATCTGTAGCTTCTGGGAAACGTTGAAGCTGGAAATCAAGGTCCTCGAGATAGATCTTGGTTTCGTGTGAGCCCATTGGGCCAGGGGCGAAGGTTTGAATGCTTTTCGCCATATTCCGTAGTTCAGCCATTGATAGAGGTATTTGTGGGTTATTATCAGATCCACCCACCGGTGCATCCGGTGGGATTGTCGGTTTTAGAGGCCCTAAGGGACGGCGCGGTGGTGTTGGAGGGAGTAGTGCATCTGGCATGGGCGGGGGCGGTGGAGGAGGGAGTAGGTCATCAGGTATGGGAGGAGGCAGCGGAGGCGGTGAGTTCTCAAGGTGTTTACTCATGAGACCCAAACATTTTCTCTCTTCTTCAAAGAGTTTGTTCATTGCTGATGCACGCTCTATTTTACAACTATTCAGTTGGACTTTTAACCCATCATTTTCACGTTGTAACATCATGTGCTGTTCTTGTGATTTTCTATAATCTTCTTGCAGCCTTGTGTACCGTAGTGATAATGATTCCAGGGTGTCCGTGCATTTTTCCAGCGCGTCTCGTGCCTCCCCACAATCCGCCTGAAGCGACTTGTATTGATGGTAATACGTATCCTTCTCCACCACACATTTTTCCAAATCATCTTGTGATTGGTCAAAATCCCTTTTTAACACTCTGCATTCTTCGTAGAGACTACGCGTTTGTTCAGCGCTGCCAATACTCGACTGTGTTAAACTCTTTACCTCCTGCTGTAAAGTGGCAACCTCCATTTGTGCTGTTAAACATGATGTAGAGACAGCCCGGCGTACAGCAGTTTCAAAGTCTAGCTTGGCCTTTAACAGAAGGCTTAATTTAGCCAAACGTTTATCTCTGTCTGCTTTCTTTTCAGCCGTTGTGGTTCCAGCTGTTACAGTTTTTAATGCACTGTCCACATCTGCTTCCTCCATCAACTGTGTCTCTTCATGGTAGTTTGTGATGGGCCCTGTGAGTGAAAATAAGGCACATTCGATCCAATCTGCTTTGGTCGGGTCGTGGCCTTGAGGTGGCACAGGCTGCCCTGTATCAGAGGTGTCAGGGGTCTCACCCTCTGTGCCTGCCATCTTTTATCTGGATTTTCAGTGAAAATCAAAATAAAAGATGTTCTGTATTCGTTATTCTAAACTTTTCACTATTTGAAATAAACAGGAAAGTTTAAATGTGCACAGGACAACTGTGGAAGATGATGTGTCAGAGAAAGGAAGAGAAAGGAAAAAATTTTTAGTTATCTGGAGTGAAAACTGTACTTTTGTTTGTTATTTTAAATTCTTTGTATTTAAAATAAGCAAAAATGTTTGTCCGTACCTCTGTTATTCTAAATATTTTATTTAAAATAAACAGGAGCTATTGTTTGTGTACAGAACAAAATTAAAAGCTGGTAACTCACCATAAAATGCTGACTTTTTATGATGTTTTTTAAGAAAACTCATCTGTCAACGTCCTCTAACCAACAGCTTCGAGTCTTAATTTTAATCACGAGGAAACTGATTTTTTTTTTTTTTAATCAGTATTTAAACTAAAAACAACCTTGTCAGAGTTAGTTTCTAGTGTATCAGTGATAAACGCTCGAACCGCGTACTTCTCAGAGACAAATCTATGTTGTTAGACAGTTCAGATGGCTTTAAAGAATGTTTAAACTCTCAGTGAAACTCAGTTTGTTCTGTCAGCGTGTGTGTGTGTGAACTGCGTCTGATTGTCACTCAATGTGCATCAGGAAATGACGACAAGAATGGGCGGGCCAACGCAGCGTGCGTAGCGCGTCACCAGCTTCTTACGTGAGCGAGGCGGAGCTCGCTACAACATACGTGACGTCAACAAATCAATCACAGCATATGTAGTTCGATCTCCAAGCATTAATGGCGAATGTAGTTTCTCTATGGCAAGCCCTTTTAACATTAAATCGGATTCACGGCACTTCAATTCCAGATATCTGAAATTGAATTATGACTAGTCATAATAGCTATTCAAGATATCTTGAATTACATTTTGACTAGTCAAAATTCGTATTTGAGATATCTCTAATTACATTCTGACTAGTCAAAATGACGTCAGATTTTCCATTGAGTTGAATGGAGGCTTCAATTTAAGATATCTTGAAATGAATTTTGACTAGTCGTAAATACAATTCTAGATATCTCTAAGTTAATTTTGACTAGTCATAATTTGCTTTCAAGATATCTCAAATTTAGTTTTGACTAGTCATAATTACAATTACAGATATCTTAAATTACATCATCATTTAAGATATCTTAAATGTATTTATGACTAGTCAAAATGTATTTATGACTAGTCAAAATGTAATTCAAGATATCTTAAATAGCTATTATGACTAGTCATAAATCAATTTCAGATATCTAGAACTGTACTTATGACTAGTCAAAATTCCTTTTAAGATATCTTTAAATGAATTCAAGATATCTTAAATATTTTATCATGTAGACGGCGTTTCTATTTAAGATATCTAGAATTCACATTATGACTAGTCAGAATGACGTACGAGATATCTTGAATTATAATTTTGACTAGTCACAATGACACAGTTTTACGCAGGCGGAAATAGGTCCGCTAAATCTTGTCAGGAGGACCCATGTCAGGTCTGTCCAACACAACGCCTGCTGTGTTTTTAACACGGTTTGTACCAAGCAGCTCGTGCTCGACATGAATTAAAAACACGGATGATTTATTGTTTGCAACAAGAAGACTTTTTACAACAAGAAGACTTTTTAAAACCGACGTCTTTTTCACTACAACAGGAAGTAGCAGACACACAGCTTTCAAGGTAAGAAAAAACGAAGCTAGCTTAGCGAGCTAACCGTTAGCTCCTGCTGCAACATACAAACAGTGTAAAAAAGCCCAATTTAATGTGATAAATTATTTGGAATATTTGAGACAGATATGGTATAAAAATGTATATTGTATTTTTTATGAGGTTCCATTAGTGCCAAAAATATGTTTGTGTCCATGTAATGTTCAAATGCTTTCTTCTTAACAGAAATAAAGAAATATCACTAAAAGAGAACAAAGCTGCACTTTGCAGGTTTTGTTACTTTCCATCACTCTGTGTGTGTGTGTAGCGTGCTGTGTATACTCTATAAATGATGTGTTAAGTGAATCAATATATACAGTCTATTACTTGTTTAAAGCTAAATATGTTATAACAAGTATTAATATATATATGTGTGCTCAAAACAGTTCTGATCTGTTTTAGATCTCACTGGGTGTTGAAAAAGAAAAAGCTGATTTCTTAGATTATTTCTGTAGGTTTGCAGCTGATAAAGGAATTGTAACAACTTCTTTTTTTTTTTTTAAGCTGCCAAATGTTCCTCCTGCACTGGCCTGAACTCGAGATTTACAAAGATGACACAGACCAAGAACAAAGGTACCGGTAAATAAATAAAATAAGAGTGGAACACATTATTTTCTGTTATATCATAAATGGTGGTATCAAAAATGCAGGCTCAACCACTATCAGTTACCGGTACTGTAGTAGTATTTGCAAGTTACGTAAAAATCTTAACTCTCACAAATCTGTCCCACAGTGTCCTACCAAATTGCTCATTTACATTTATTTATTTCTAAGTTTATTTGACATATTTTTTATGTTGTAAGGGGATCCATCCTGAACCTGCAGCGAGGTGGTGGTACAAAAGCCCAGAACTGTGGGGAAAAGATGTCTGCACTTCACGCTTTACAGAGCGAACATAACCTGAGTTAATGTTTGTATGCCTGTTTCTTTTGTCAAAACTTATTGTGATTATGTCACTCGTGTGTTTGTAGGACCACGTCCAGATCCCGACATCCTGGCATCGGGAGAAAAACTACACCGGCTCGAGTCTCAAACATTTATCGCTCCTGTCCTAGATGGTCTGTCAACTTTGGAGCTGGTACCATCCAGATGTGGGCCTGTACAAAGATGACACAGACCAAGAACAAAGGTAAATAAATAAAATAAGAGTGGAACACATCCTTTTCTGTTATATCACTCATTCAACCTTTATTTCATCAGGTTAATCTCATTGAGCCTCGAGGACTCATTTACAAGAGCGACCTGCTACAAACTAAAGAATGATGACAACAGTAACAGTAGACATTTCCTTAAACAATCAACAATAGACAAACATAAAAGAGAAATACAGATTTTTTTTTACAAAATTAAAAACAAAATATTTAACAAAAACATTATAAAATGGATGTAGAAAATCAGTAGCAGTAATCAGTAACAGGAACACGTCTGCATTGGTTTTTGCCAGGATTCCAACAGATTTTAAAAGCCATTTAGAGAAGTGAAGGTCGAGAGCTTCAGATCTTTTTGTAAGATATTCCATGAAGCAGGAGCAGAGTAGGAGAAGGCCCTTTTTCCAAGTTCAGTCCTCACTGACGGAACACTGCAGGTAATCATGTCCTGAGAGCGCACGCTGTAGCTGCACTCACACAGAGACATGTAGGAGGAGATGTATGAGGGCAGCAGACCAAGAAGTGATTTAAAGATGAAAATGTACCAGTGGAAGAGTCTGTGTGAGGTTAATGATGTCCAGTTAACCAGTGAATACAGATCATAAATAAAGTTTTTTTTTAACTCTCACAAATCAGTCCAACAGTGTCCTACCAAATTGTTCACCTGTCCCTTTATATTTATTTAAAAGTTTATTTGACATATTTTTATGTTGTAAGGGGATCCATCCTGAACCTGCCAGCAAGATGGTGGTGGTGGTGCGAAAGCCCAGAACTGTGGGGAAAAGATGTCTGCACTCCACGCTTTACAGAGCGTACACAGGTATAACCTCTGAGTTAATGTTTTTATGCCTGTTGCACCGTACGTTTCTTTTGTCAAAACTTATTGTGATTACCGGGTATGTCACTTGTGTGTTTGTAGGACCACGTCCAGATCCTGACATCCTGGCATCAGGAGGAAAACTACACCGGCTGGAGTCTCAAACACTTATTGCTCTTGTCGTAGATGGTCTGTCAACTTTGGAGCTGGTACCATCCAGATGTGGGCCTGTGCCACAGGGTGGACTGGTGTCTAACCAGTGCCCAACTGAGAAGTCCTGCGTAGCATCATTCTGCACCACATGCGCACTTCGTGCGCTCGTCCCTATCCTATGATGAATGTGCATAATCATTAACGTTGTCTTTGTGCCCCGGTGCAATGTCAAGGTCAATAAAGATATATTCTATTCTATTCTATTCTATTCTACATGGCTCCAGACTTCCCTGCTCTTCCTTCGACGTTGCATAGTCTTCCCAACATGTATTTTGTGCCACACTCAGTCAGCTGCATCTTCAGTCTCTGCAAGTGTCAGATGAAATACAGGCCAGAACCAGGGAGCAGTCCAGATGTTCTGCAGGGGTACAGCTTCGACAACCAAGGCTTACTGCCAGCTGTTTCTGTGTTGCTTGCAGAGGAGGAGTCTGCTGCCACAGCACTGGCAGCTCAGATGGTCAGGGGGTCCACTAAACAATAACTGTTGAACGGGTATGGCGTGATGAATTGATTGATGATTGGTTGATCAGATGAAGTCTAAACTGGACATGTTTTACTTCAACACCATCAATGTGTTTATATCAATGCAGTATCATAAAATGTACAAATCACCTTTTTGTTCCTTCGTATTTTTAATATTCAGTCTCAAGCTGTGTGAATCACTGTAAATAGTTTAATTTAATACTGTAAATAGTTGTTACTCATGAAAAATACAAAAACGTGCCAATTTCTTTAAAATGAAATTGCATAATTTGGGAAAAATATCTATAATCCACTATAAGTTTATAGATATCAGTTATAAATTGTTAACTTAAAAAGTTAGTTTTTTTTCTTGTTTTTACTAGATTTGTTGTAAATTATACTTGTTTTCCTTGCAATTCAACTCAATCAAATAATAATAAATAAATAAAAAGTATGCTGCTCAAGTGTGTTTTAATTGAAGAATGTTTAAAATAATTCAAAACTTTAAAATAAAGTACATAACACTAGAACAGTTTACATACATGTGACAAGCTTGGATGTTATTTTTTATTTTATAAACTTACTGCAACGGCACCTTAGGCTTTTCACCCAAGGACATAATTTATACACAGAAAAGGCACTTGGGTTTGTTTACAAGTAAACAAGAGACTGTTCCAAGATACAATATACATTTTATTTACACTAAGTTAAAAACTAATTCTAATGGAGGCAATACTGATTCTTAAATATTCAGCCAAGGCTGAGGCTTTCCAGTGGTCAGTCAACTAAAATATTTAATGATGGTTCAATGTAACAAGAGCAGAAATTCACCCACAAGCTGTGATGATGCACGAGACACGAGTGGAACAACCTACACAAGAGGACTGCTGCCTTCAACCTGGAACATAAATATGAAATTAAGTAAACAGAAATAAATATGTTTTCCTGATGCATGCTCAATAATCCAGGTAGAAAAATCTAAAAACGTTAAGTCAGGTCCTGTGGACTGCCCCAGCCAATCTGCTCATAGACACTGCCTAATTACAGAGACGAGCAGGCTGTAGTAAAGCATGGTAGGACAGATAAGGTTGTTTTCTTGCCCCTCAAGAACAACCAGGAACTGAACAAAAACAACAGATGAAACTGAGCCATTTTCCTCACTGTCTAATGCTAACACTTGTGACATTTTCTGACAATTTAGTCCAGAACAGCTAGCGCCACTGCAGCCACCCAAAATTGTGCAGGCATCTGTTTGAACAGCTAAGTGGCAGCCGCGGGTCCTACGCGTAATTTCTTAATAAAGATATCTAAAAACGTCATTATGACTAGTCATAATTACGTTTGAGATATCTTGAATTGTCATTATGGATGTCTGACACTTTAAATGACGAATTGGGTGACGTCATTTAAGATATCTTTAATTACATTTTGACTAGTCAAAATTCATTTTAAGATATCTTGAATTGCTATTCTGACTAGTCAGAATGTAAATACAGATATCTTAAATTAACATTCTGACTAGTCAAAATGTAATTGTGACTAGTCAAAAGTCCTTTTTAGATATCTAGAATGTAATTACGGATAGTCAGACTTCACGATTTAATGTTAAAAGGGCTTGCCATAGTTTCTCACCTTCGACCAATGTAGCGCCGGAAATGACGACAAAGTGGGCTGGTCGCAACGGCGTGCGACGTGATTGACAGCTCACAACAGCGAATCAGCGTTCGCTACAAGAGTGATTGACAGCTCCCAGTACTAGTTTCATCCAATCACAGCTCATAAACAAACATGTAAAACACGTTGCTTAACGTTAGCTTGCACAACAGACCACAACTTTATAGACTCTTAAAACAACTCAAACGCTACAAAATAACTTTCCAAAATTCTGAAACATGCGGCGAACACACCTAGACAGGCCAACTTAGTTACGCTCAGTAACACAGCACTGCAGCTGTTGAACAAACACGGACTCTCTCGGAGCCGCGTTCAAGGTCGGTTCCGTCCACTTTAAGGGAGCAGAACTCGGGTTTCAGAACCACTATCCGACACCGTTCTAACAGTTATATGCTTCTTTGACCAGCTCTAAAATGTAAAATACCACAACAGCAATCTTGTAGATGTTAAATTAGCTTTCAGGCTTTTGACTCGGCGGTCAAACAAAGCTTTGTGCCGGAGTCTGTGCGCGTACTGGGCCGAACGGAACCAGAACACCCCCACAGACCACGGGCTGACAGAACTTCACCTAAAAGCTCCCACAGCGTGTCAAGGAGTTGAACAATAACAATCTCTCAGCTTCAAATGATAAAAACATGCAGAATCTGCCTGCTTTGAACACTTCCAGCCAAAATCATTATCCTCAAGAGTTTAAAACTTGGATCCTCTTATGCAAACATGACGTTACAGTTCATGACTGAGACCACAGATATCAATAAACTTTCAGAACCGTTTACGGGCCACCAGATGTAAGAATTAATGAGGAGGTCAATATTAAATACTGACCTCTTTATCCTTAATTAATCTACTTATTCAGATTGAATAGTAAATGTTCACGGATTCTGTTCTTTTTCAGTTTACCCAATATTTCTGTGATCTTTATGATGGATAAATACACAAAGCCATTAAGTGACAAAGACGTTAACTTAGTTTGATATGTCAAAGAGACACTATCATTTATTTAAAATAAATCAACTAAATTAACACCATTACACTTGATTGACATGATTTCACTTTCTTTCAATTCAAATACGTCAGCACACTTAAATTTAACACAACAGACATAAATATTAGATGTTAAGCATATTTAGTCTGTGGGCTCTTTAACTTAAAAAATATAGTTTCCAGCTTAGGTTGAGAGGGAAAAGAAATAGGAAAGATTTATGGAGGAAGAAAAGTTAAGAGTTTTAGGGAGTTATCTTGATGTGTTTAACCAGAAACATGGCAGTTCTCCGGCCGATTAAAGCTACACGTTGGTACCCTTGGCAAAGCATTTGACGACTTGTTACCTCGTGAAGATGGTCAGTCTCCCTCGGTCCAGTTTGGTCAGTTCGTTTACCATTCTCAGCGTCTCCAGACGTGCGCCTTGACTCGAACCGAAGTAACGGCAGCTCCTGGTGCTGTTGTTCAAGATAAGACGTTCCTTAAAGGAATGTCAATAAAAGAGAGCTTTTCAGCTGTTGAAGATGGCTTATAACTTGGCATGTTATAAGTCTTTAACTGAATGACGTGTCCTTAGCGTGTGACTAGACGATCATCAGTTCTTTGGAGAAGACCATGGTTTGAGGCTTACTCCAGCAGACTTCTTAGAGAAAGTAAGATGTGAAGGTTTTAACTGAGACGTGACCCAGAAAATGTGTTCTTTCTGATTGGCCGAATGGCATCATAAGTTGATGTGAGGATGACATCAACATGTTGAAAGGGGGTCAAAAGATTAGTTTGTCAGAAAGATAAAGTGTTAGTTTCAGATGTCAGCATTTTATCATAAAACTGATTCCTTTGCTTTAACACTTTAACAAAATACTGTTGGTTTGATTAAAACAACGTCATTAAGCATCACATATGGGACCTATTAATGATAATAGCTTGATTATTAAATAGGACAAAAACAAAAGTCTTTGGGTGTCTAGATTGTCCTGAGCTCAAGCTAAAATGAATGAGATAAAGTGTTCCTTTTATCTTCACATGCAAGTTCGAGAGGAGAGGAGAAATCCTCCATGTACAACATTTTGAATTAAGCAGAGTATTTGATTTATCTGACATTAAAATGTACTGATGCTCTTACAAATAAAATTATTCATTTGATCACATCAGCCTAAAATCAAAGATAGAAATAGTCTCTTATTGGTGACTATGTTATCAGATTATAGCTAAATGAATAATTTTGTAGTAAATGTCTTGCTTTACTGAGAGGTCAGTAAAGGTCATCACTGGACAGTTCAAAAACCTTAATTTGACCCTGGGTAGGTCCACTACACCATTATGGATGGGCACTGGGAGAAATATGGCTGCTGACATGTGAAACAGAAATCTGACTATGATGTAGGAGGGCAGAGAAAAATCTAAAATAATAAACAAAGATTTATCTTTTCAAATTTCAGGACGTCCTTGTAAAAGAGAATGATGATCTCAATGGATTTCTTCCTGGTCAAATTGATTATTTTACCTTTATTTTACCTGGAAGAAATCCATTGAGATCATTAATCTCTTTGACAAGGATGTCCTGGACAATATGCTAATACAGCAACACAGTCTTAAAAACGGTAACAATAGTATTAAAATATTTACAACAAAACATCCATTAGTAAAACTTACAATACAATACAAGTTAAAAAGTAAAACAAAGGTTTAAAAAAAAATCAAGTTTAAGGTTCTTTAGTTTAATTCCCATCACATGTGGTACATTAAGTGTCCTTGGGTGTCTTGAAAGGCGCTTTTACATAAAATTATTATTATTATTAATATTATTATTATTATGAGGTGGAAGAAAACTATGTATACAGCATCTCAGATACATCCAACCATAGCAAAAATATCCATCCATCCATTATCTTCCGCTTATCTGGGGTCGGGTCGCGGGGGTAGCAGCCTAAGTAGGGAGGCCCAGACTTCCCTCTCCCCAGCCACTTGGAGCAGCTCCTCTGGGGGAATCCCAAGGCGTTCCCAGGCCAGCCGAGAAACATAGTCCCTCCAGCGTGTCCTGGGTCTTCCTCTGGGTCTCCTCCCGGTGGGACGTGCCCGGAACACCTCACCAGGGAGGCGTCCAGGAGGCATCCTAACCAGATGCCCGAGCCACCTCAACTGGCTCCTCTCGATGTGGAGAAGCAGCGGCTCTACTCCGAGTCCCTCCCGGATGACTGAGCTTCTCACCCTATCTCTAAGGGAGAGTCCAGCCACCCTGCGGAGAAAACTCATTTCAGCCGCTTGTATCCGAGATCTTGTTCTTTCGGTCATAACCCAAAGCTCATGACCATAGATGAGGGTGGGAACGTAGATCGATCGGTAAATTGAGAGCTTTGCCTTTTGACTCAGCTCTCTCTTCACCACGACAGACCGCTTCACTGCGGATGCTGCACCTATCCGCCTATCGATCTCACGCTCCAGTTTTCCCTCATTCGTGAACAAGACCCCGAGATACTTAAACTCCTCCACTTGGGGCAGGACCTCCTCCCCGACCCGGAGAGGGCATGCTACCCTTTTCCGGCTCAAGACCATGGCCTCGGATTTGGAGGAACTGATCCTCATCCCGGCCGCATCACACTCGGCTGCAAACCGCTCCAGCGAAAGCTGTAGATCACGATCTGATGAAGCCAATAGGACCACATCATCTGCAAAAAACAGAGAAGCGATTCTAAGGTCACCAAAACGGATCCTCTCAACACCTTGGCTGCGCCTAGAAATTCTGTCCATAAAAGTTATGAACAGAATCGGTGACAAAGGGCAACCTTGGCGGAGTCCAACTCTCACTGGAAACGAGCCTGACTTACTGCCGGCAATGCGGACCAAGCTCTGACACCGGTCGTACAGGGACCTAACAGCCCATATCAATGGGCCTGGTACCCCATACTCCCGGAGTACCCCCCACAGAACCCCCCGAGGGACGCGGTCGAATGCCTTCTCCAAGTCCACAAAGCACATGTAAACTGGTTGGGCAAACTCCCATGTACCCTCCAGGACCCTGCTGAGGGTGTAGAGCTGGTCTAGTGTTCCACGACCAGGACGAAAACCACACTGCTCCTCCTGAATCCGAGGTTCGACTATCCGACGGACCCTCCTCTCCAGAACCCCTGAATAGACCTTACCAGGGAGGCTTAAGGTCATAGCAAAAATATAAATTGTAAAAATCCCGGTCCGGGGGCCTTTCTGGGTGGAGTTTGCATGTTCTTTTCATGCATGCATGGGTTTTCTCCGGGTACTCCAGTTTCCTCCCACAGACCAAAAACATGCTTGTTAGACTGATTGGTAACTCTAAATTGTCTCTAGGTGTGAGTGAGAGAGTGAATGGTTGTTTGTCTTGTTTGTCTCTGTGTGTCCCTCTGATGGAGTTGTGACCCGTCCAGGATGTACCCCACCCCTTGCACGATTGCCGGACATGGGCACCGGCGACCCCCGTGACCCAAAATGGAAGAAGCCGGTAAAAGATAATGGATGGATGGATGGATGGATGGTTGTAAACTATGCTAAACGAACACCCAACATTAAAATATCTAAGATATATGCTAGTCACTGATAGTGCAAAACA
>JBBPBX010081294.1:0-15983 GCA_038048925.1 Garcialebias charrua | reverse complement strand
AGCACCCTCTCACAGTGGATCAACCAGTTGGCTGATGACAGCCGAAACCAGCTGCTCACATGATCAAGGAGGACCATCAGCCTAACGATGGATCGTTAGCACCCTGATGGTTGTTTGCTATTCACAGAGGGCTGAGTGATACTAGCAATAACAGCATTGTAAGAGGGGGACAGTTGAACCCGGAGGCCTCCACCTCTGTTTAATGATGGGCGGTTTCTTTTCACAAAGATGGCCTCCTTTACTCCTCTCTCAAACCATCGTTCCTCTCTATCAAGGATGTGAACATCTTCATCCCTGAAAGAGTGACCGCTGGCCTGGAGATGAGTGTAGACCGCAGAGTCCTGGCCTGATGATGTTGATCTTCTGTGCTGGGTCATCCTTTTGGCCAGTGGCTGTTTAGTTTCCATGATGTAAGACTAATCACCGTCCTACTGACACTGAACAGCATACACAATATTACTCTGTTTGTGCTGGGGGACTGGATGAGTCTGATGAAACAATGGTCTCTTTTGATGTCACATCACTCTGTGCATGCTTGTTGATGAGGCAGTAGAGTTGATCAGTTTGAGGTTAAAATCAGACACCACTCTGAGCAGCAGGACCACACTTTCCACAGAACAACTGTGTCAACTCTTGAAACTGTGCCTGCAGTCAACCTACTTCACATATGGGGAGCAATATTATAGGCAGAAACATGGATGTGCTATGGGGTCTCCAGTTTCTCCTATTGTTGCCAACCTGTACATGGAGGAGGTAGAAAAGAGAGCTTGACGTCCTTTTCAGGGAGACCACCAAGTCATTGGTTCAGGTATGTTGACCACCTGGGTTAAAATTAAATCTCAGGAAGTCCAACATTTCACTGATCACATCAACTCTGTGGATAAATATATCAAGTTCACAAGAAGATGTAAAAAATGTCATGTTGGCTTTCTTGGACTGTGAGATCTCAGTTTCTGATGGAGGATATTTGCAAACTAAGGCGTACCGCAAACCCACCCACACAAACCAGTATGTACAGTTTGACTCCCATCACCCTCTGAAACACAAGTTAAGAGTCATCAGGACTCTGAACCACAGAGCAGACAGCGTCCCCACTAACTCAGGAGCCAGACAGAAGGAGAAATCCCACACAAGACAGGCTCTAGATAAATGTGGATATGGTAAATGGCAAATGGTAAATGGTAAATGGAGCTTATTTATATAGCGCTTTCCAGCCCCCTGTGAGGAGCCCCAAAGCACTTTACAATACCAGCCATCCACCCATTCATTCAGACATTCATACACCGGTAGTGGTAGCCTGCCTTGCAAGGCGCCATCCAGACCTACCGGGAGCAACTCGGGGTTAAGTGTCTTGCCCAGGGACACAACGACACATGGTGGGCGGATGCGGGATTCGAACCTCCAACCTTCCGATCAGGGGTCGACTGCCATTACCACTACACCACGGCCGCCCCAATATCTTAACTGGGCCTTCCTCAAAGCAGAGAAGAAACCCAAACAGGACTCCAGCCAGCCATCAGGTGAAAAGAAGGAACCCAGACCCAGACCAGTGGTCATTCCATATGTTGCGGGAGTTTCAGAGAAACTGAGACGTTTATTTTCTAAACACAACGTCCCAGTGGCTTTTAAACCCCAAAATACATTACGGCAAAGACTGGTTCATCCCAAAGATCCAGTCCCCCGGCACAAACAGAGTAATATTGTGTATGCTGTTCAGTGTCAGGAGGGCTGTGATCAGTCTTACATCGGGGAAACTAAACAGCCACTGGCCAAAAGGATGGCCCAGCACAGAAGATCAACATCATCAGGTCAGGACTCTGCGGTCTACACTCATCTCCAGGTCAGAGGTCACTCTTTCAGGGATGAAGATGTTCACATCCTTGATAGAAAGGAACAGTAGTTTAGGGGCCAAGATGGTGTAGATGCAGGGCAGCCGGCTCAGGACCGGAAGGTCCTGGGTTCGATCCCCGGTCACTGCATACCTTGTTGTGTCCCTGGGCAAGACACTTAACCCCGAGTTGCTCCCGGTAGGACTGGCAACGCCTCGCATGGCAGACTACCGCTACCGGTGTATGAATGTGTGTATGAATGGGTGGATGGCTGGTACTGTGAAGCGCTTTGGGGCCCCTCATAGGGGGCTGGAAAGCGCTATATAAGTAAGCTCCATTTACCATGATTCGAGAGAGGACTAAAGGAGGCCATCTTTGTGATAAGAAACAGTCCATCATTATACAGAGGTGGAGACCTCTGTGTTCAACTGTCCCCCTCTGTACTGATCTGTTTCTTGTTGCTGTGTTCATCTGTGACCATCTGCTCATGTTCGTGCTGCTGTTTATAATGATGTTTTTCTACTACATTAGGGCTTAGTGTATTACTAGCTGATGTGATGTCTCTCTTAGTTAATCCTAGATGTTATTATTGTATTTCTCTTGCATTTGTTGTTGGATGTAACTGGGACCCTGTGTACATAATCTCGTTTTCAACACATGTACTACATGCGGTGCAAATGACAATAAATTCTCTCTGACTCTGACTCTGACTCTGACTCTTACAATGCTGTTATTGCTAGTATCACTCAGCCCCTTGTGAATTGCAAACAACCATCAGGGTGCTAACGATCCATCGTTAGGCTGATGGTCCTCCTTGATCATGTGAGCAGCTGGTTTTGTCTGTCAGCAGCAAACTGGTTGATCCACTATGAGAAGGTGCTATTTATAAGAATGAGCTGAATACAGCACCTCAGACTGAAGATGTCTTTCGGACAAAAGAAAAAACTTTTCTACAATTTATTTTATTTAAAAAAAAAATCGTTTTTGAATGTCCAGAGGAGCAAAATTAACTTTTTTAGACAATAAGAATTAAACTGCAAGCAGCATTGAGGCCCTCGCAGCAAAATGCTGCTCCGGCCTTATTGCAACCACGGGAGCTCCAGCTAATCCACCCAGTCACCATCGCAAACACTCTCGTGCCTTTCTCGCACCCATTCACCAGGGTGCGTATTTGCCAAATCTTCTAAATTACCAGCAAACTCCAGAGCTCCAGCAACGCCTCCCGGTCGCAATGGTGAACGCTCCCATTCTGTTCCTGCATGCATCTACCAGAGTGTGCATTTGCTGAATCTTCGAAAACACATTCCACCCATATCAGTACGAGTCCAGCTGTAAGCCTTACAAGTTTGGCTGAAATGACTTTCCAGACTGGAGTTTTGGGGATTTCCTGTTTTGTAGTGAATGTTTGATGAGCACTTCCATTAGGCTTTTCAACATGTCATGTGTAGTAATCAACAGTTAGTGAATACAGTTTGAGTCTAATATCTTACACAGGGCGAAGCTGGAAGAGTCACCCAATACATAGTTCCCATGTGACGTCACATCCGTCTTACTTCCGGGTGGACCCTCATTTTGAAAGTCAGAACAGGGGACAGGGTGGTCTAATGGATGTTCATTTTTCACGTTTTTTTGTTGTTGTTAATTTCTAATTAATTGCAATGGTTACTTCGTGTTGTGTCAGTGGGTGTTCCAGTCGGGTAGACGTTTGGGCAACGCGCAGGTTTCACTTAATCAAAAAAAAAGTAAACGGGAAGGATTTATCTCATCGGAGAAGCTGACTGCAGCCCTCCTCTCTCTGAGTCTGGCTCGGATCTGCTCTGGAAGACGTCGTCCTTTTGGCCGGTAAACAAAATATTCTACATAAATCATTTTGTGAAACAATGTTAGAGTACAACTGTCTGTGTGTTAGAGCTGTTTTTTTTTTTTTTTTAGCGACACCGTCTTGCATGCTGTGGTTAGCTTAGCATCTCGCTAACGCGGCCTCCTCACGGTCCACCGGGACCGGCGGGGAGACCGTCCCAGTGGGAGAAGGAGGACGGGAGCCAAGTCGTGCGGGCGACGCGTCGGTCCCATGGGACGTGCCCCCGCGGCCGCGACGGATCCACGCCGTCCGACCTGAGCGGGACCCTCCGCTCCAGATGCTAACAACATGCTAACTTCCAACACGGTAACACTCAAAGTGCTGGTTCTGGTCCGTGTTCAGCCTGGACTGTTTGTGCTGGCTGTGTGTTATTTTAGTTAAACCTTTTTTTAGCTGGTTAGATCTGATTGAGACAGTTTACACATCTTTTTTGGATTTAAAGCTGTGAAGCCGCTGTGCTGTGAAGCCGGTGTGCTGTGAAGCCGGTGTGCGCTCTTTGTAGTAATTAAATAATTAATGATATCGGAGTAACTACTTTGTGACAAGTTGTCTGATTCGTCTGCCATGATTTCTTTCTCAAACTCATTTAACTCGACCACTGCCAGTTTGCTCTTGTTCCTTGGTGAAGCTGTGGTAGCTCGTGTTTTTGTCCGTATAATTTGCTCTGCTTGTTCGTAAGCTTGCCTTCTCTGCCTTCAGATGTGGTGCGGAAGCCGGTATAGGGGCGTGTCTGGGAACTATGTATAATCGTCAGTTTCTTGTCTGAGTGGGCGGGGCTCAAGTGATGTCATGAATGAACAATACCAATTTTTCTAGAAGTGCTCAAGATCAAGCACCAAAAATCTGGTGCAGATGGGATTATAGATCATTGAGATACAACTGTTGGAATAATCTAGGGGCACACTGGAGTAAAATGTTAAAGGGGACCACATATAGGTCTTTAAAATTTTTGTTATGTCTGTGTGCTATCTTGACAAAATTAATTCATTTTAATACACAAAATAATTCTTAGATAATCAATTATACCCTTTTTAATTCTGCCATTTTTAACTTTCGTTTTGAACGACCGGTTTCTGATACTGAGTTCTGAAGTCCACGCCCTTCAAAGATCTGTTTACGCCCTCTGTAACAGCCAGTATCTGTAATGTGTTGTTGTTTTAAAATTAGCTCTTTTTTTATTACTCATTTGACTTACTGTTAGTGCTAGCTTAAGATAACTTACCGAAACCCGTCTGAGCGCGCCGCAATTTGCTGCTCCTTTTAGCATTAGACCACCCGAATCCGATGCTAATGTTAGCTTGTTCCTCTTCCGGTGTTCGCCAGCTCCGCTCGTTGCACGCGGCGATTTTGGGAGTTATCGCTGTTCCAGTCAAGACAACACAAAGTTCACCAAGTGTCTCCCGTAAATTAATCCGTAAGGAGAAGGTCCTCGCTGCTGGAGGCTGCTGCGAGGCTGCTGCGAGGCTGCTGCGAGGCTGCTGCGAGGCTGTACAGTTGAAGCTCCGCTCCATCGCGCCAGAAGAGGGTCCCGTTGCCGCCGGTCCCTACGCCGGGGGTCTGCTCGTTTAATTTTTGCCGGCTGCGCGTTGGGAGCGATCGCAAATACACTAAAAATTGAACTAAAACATAAAAATAACAATTATACTTTATTTATAAAGCCATTTAAAAAAAACACAGCTGCAACAAAGTGCTGTACACATGAAATTAAGAACATATAAACAAAAGATGAGATGAAATCATGAAAAACAACAGTCATGTGTTTAATACAGAAGTGGGTTGAGCCTAACCAGGGGTTGCTAGGTGAGGGGCTGGACTCAGGTTGTGGTGGGTTGTGGCTGCGGTTTGTGACGTCACAAACCGCAGGAAGTGAGGAACGAACCGTTTGTATCACAGACAAATAAATCTACTTAGAGTAAATAAACCACTGGGTGCATTTCTTTGGCCTTAGGACTGTTTTTTTATGAAGTACATACCCAAAGTTGAGTTAAAAAAAACATTAAAAAGTGAATTTTGCATGTGTGGTCCCCTTTAACCCACTGTGTATACAAGTTCTCACTGATTACACATAAAACCTGGTGCAGATCAGTTGATGTATAATAGAAATAAAGCTGTTGGAATAATGTAGGGGCACACTTGAGTCAAATGTTAAACAACCATACCAATGTGTATAGAAGTGCCCACATATGACACACAATAAATCTGAAACAGATTGGATGGTCTATCATTGAGATATAACAGTTTGAATAATCTAGGGAGTGCAATGGAGTCATGTGTTAAACCACATTATCAGTGTGTGTAGAAGTGCTCATTGATGACGCACAATAAATCTGGTACAGATCAGATGATGTGTCACTGAGATATAACAATAGTAATAATAAAGGGGGCGCTGTGGAGGCTATTGGCCACTTCATGGATGCCTGTTGAAGTGGTGGATAATGATCGATCATAGTGATTTTGGTGCACCTCAGTTCAAATCTGTGGAATTTAGAGCCAAACTTATGGCAACGGCATCACATCTGAGATCGTCATGCCGCAACACCCACATCCTCCAGCAAAAACCGTTTGTAATTCAAAGTAAGTTGGAACAACTTGTTATATGTCTTCTAACACAGGATCATCCTGATTACTTCAAGGGTGTCGGGGATGGAGCATTCCAAGTAAAAAAAATGACATCCTGTTCTGAGGGGGCGGGGCTTTGATGACATCCAAACATGACCACAGAGGATCGTCGGGCATCCAATAGGGATGACTCTTGCCAAGTTTGTTGCATTTCGGTCTTACAATGTGAAAGTTATAGCGTTTTGAAATTTACGGCGTGAATTTGAGGTATGGCCACGCCCCTTGAGCATATACAAAAGCGCACACTTTAGGTAACTTTTACTCCCCAATGTGTTAAGGGCATATTAACCAAGTTCGAAGGCAATCCTTCAAAACCCGTAGGAGGAGTTAATTAAAATTAACAATTAGAAACGCCCAAAAATGACCCTTTGACCCAAAATGGCAGACTTCCTGTTGGTTTTGGACCAGGGCTTCAAGAGACTTTTTCATAGGTCCTGAGAAGATACAGATGTTCACAGAGTTTCAGAATTATCTGTGAAAAAGTGGCTTGGGGCTGAGGTTTAAAAATATTCTAGGGGACGCTGTGGAGGCTATTGGCCAATTATCATGTAGTCCTGTTACAGAGGTGGATAATGATCGATTATACTGATTTTGGTACACCTCGGTTAAAATCTGTGGAATTTAGAGCCGAACGTATGGCGACAGCGTTACGTCTTACTTCGCCACGCCGCCACACCCACATGCTCCACCCGAAACTTTCAGTGTTGGAAAACAAGTTACACCACCATGTCTTTGGTCAGTGGACACACTATCATGCTGATTAGGTAACAGGGGTCAGATACGGGCCGTTCAATGTAAAACTTTACACTTCATGTTGTCAGGGGGCGTGGCTTAAGTGATGTCATGATTTGACCATTCATTCTTGTAGGGGACCAGATGTGGATCAATCATTGAAGGTTTGCTGTCTCAGACAGATTTCGTGTAGGTGCTATTAGTGTTTCGTTTTTCATGGCGAGATGTCAAACTTTGAGGTTTGGCCCTGCCCCTTCAACAAATCGTTTAGGAACTTTTGGTCCTCCATGCCTTATGAACAAACTGGCCAATTTTGAAACCGATTGAGCGAAATCCCTATGATGAGTTTCTTCAAATGCGGAGGCTATAAACCGTAAAAAAGGTATAAAAATTTGGACATCATTCCAAAATGACCGCTTTCCTGTTTATCGTACAACTTTGGTGCCAGAGGGTTTTCTGTGCATCTTGGGGATTTGTATGGTGGCAGATGGGTGCAAATGCGCAGCAAAAGGCGAAACGTGTAGCAAACACATGTATGATGCAAACTCAAAAACACACAAACACACAAAAAAAAAACATGCAAACACAAAAAACAAACACAAACACAAAAAAATCAAATGCGAACACAAACAAAAACTCACGCAAACACGCAAACATGCAAAAAAACAACTGCAAACACAAAATATCAAATGCAAACACAAACAAAATCACACGTAAACACAAAAAGACATGCAAACGCAAACTAAAAAAAAGGCACAAATGCAAACACAAAAACACGCAAACAGAAAAAACAAATGCTAACTTTTCAACGACCGTGGGAGCTCCAGCTAATCCACCCAGTCGCCATGTGTGTCGGCCACCATAGATTTGGACAAGTGTACCCAATTTCATACTTCTACGAAAAACTAAGGTTAATGCGGAGGGTATTTTGAAAATTTACAGGTGAGCTCTTGAGTCGTTCCTTTTGCAATTTTTGCCACGCCCTTAAAATACCTAAATTTTCACCAGCCCTGATGCGTCCGTCAAATTTGGTAAGTTTTGGGATATGATAAGGCCCCCAAAAGGCCAATTCATTTGGCAGAAGAATAAAATTAATAATAAACACTGCAATTACAAAAGGCCTTAGCAGCGTTTCGCTGCTTTGGCCTATTTAGCAATTCCAATTCCTCTGCTGCCTCACATCGTGAGTGGGACCTGGATGCAGCAAACAGTAAGGAGGCAGCAGAGGAAGAGTTGCCACTGACGTCACTCTTCTACACCATTTGGAATAGCTAATTCTAATTGATTTATGGAACAAGTTTTGCAGGGACGGGGCGTGAAAACAAAAAAGCAGTTTTCTCTTAGTTTTCTCTGTTGTTGTGTCACAAAATGAGCAGTGTTTAGATGAAAATGAAAGACAGTTTGCCTGCTCCAATAGAAATTTCATTTATGAGTCAAAAAATGCAGCTTTGACTTTGAAATGAAAAAGCATTTCTGCTAATTCATTTTAATTTTCAAAATTGACATTTCAAAATTAATTTTGGTCACTTTTACAGGGTCATATTTTGAAAATTAAAAGTTAAATGTTGTTTTATTTATAATTTTAATTAATTTACAAATTGAGCAGTCTTGGAGAAGAAAATGAAAATGCAGTTTGGATGATTTATTTTAAATTTTATTTATGAGTCAAAACATGCAGCTTTATTTTGCAAATGAAATGCATTTCTATTAATCCATTTTAATTTGAAAATTGAGACACATTCGCTTCCATTTAGACTGACATTGTCCAGTTTTAAGGCTGGGATTAATACTTTCCTTTTTGATAAATCCTATAATTAGGTTTGTTTGTGCTGCTTTAAGTTTAGACTACTAGAGGACAAACTGACCTCATTTCCTTAAATGAATTGTTAAAATGGAATAGTTTTCATTTGATACTATTTCTATCNCAGTCTTGGAGAAGAAAATGAAAATGCAGTTTGGATGATTTATTTTAAATTTTATTTATGAGTCAAAACATGCAGCTTTATTTTGCAAATGAAATGCATTTCTATTAATCCATTTTAATTTGAAAATTGAGACACATTCGCTTCCATTTAGACTGACATTGTCCAGTTTTAAGGCTGGGATTAATACTTTCCTTTTTGATAAATCCTATAATTAGGTTTGTTTGTGCTGCTTTAAGTTTAGACTACTAGAGGACAAACTGACCTCATTTCCTTAAATGAATTGTTAAAATGGAATAGTTTTCATTTGATACTATTTCTATCTTAACGCGATTCTTGACCTGCCATTGTGTATCTGTTCCTACCAAACCCAACCGGTTGAAGCAGATGGCCGCTTGTCCTGAGCCTGGTTCTGCTAAAGGTTTCTTCCTCATGAGGGAGTTTTTCCTTTTCACTGTCGCCTTCATGCTTGTTCAAGATGAGAGTTCTGTAATGGAGTTAAACTCAAAGCAGTTTGCTCCTCACATAAATAATGTTAAATTATTATTTTATATATGGATGTTTCTGTTAACTTATTTTTACATATGAATATTTCTGTTCAGTGCCCTGAGACGACTTTTGTTGTGACTTAGCGCTATATAAATAAACCAAATTGAATTGCAATATCAAACAGTGGCTCAGTGACAACTTCCTGCAGGTTAAATGTGAAAACTGAAACCTAATTATTGCTCCTGACAATCAAATAACCAAAATTAAGCATTAGCCTCTTCTGTCAAACCAAGTCTCAAAAACCTTGGCATTAATTTTGATTCTGCCACGTCATTGCAGTGCCATTCTCGTGTATTGATCAGAAATTGCTCTTTTAACTAAGAAATATTTCTAGGCTTAAGTTTCTTGTGTCAAAAGGCAAATTAGAGATGATTATCCATGCTTTTATTACATCCCTTCTGGATGATTAAAACAGTCTTTTCATGTGTTTGAACGGAAGGATCTTGATCATTTGCAGACAGTCCAGAATGCTGCTGCAAGGCTTTTAACCAATACATGGAAAAGACAGCCCATAATGCCAGTTTTAATCTCTTTACATTGCCTACCAGTACATTTTAGAATTCATTAAAAAATGTTAGTTCTTACTTTTCGAGCCTTGAGTGGTCAAGCCCCAGTCTATATTTCTGACCTTTTAGAGCCCTACTCCTCTTCTCGGAGCCTAAGATTTTCCCGTCAAAGCCTGTTATTGGTCCCACGGACTCAAATTTAAGACCAGTGGGGAGAACACTTTTAGGGATGTGGCCCCCAGACTGTGGAATGTGTTGCCTCTGACTTCGTGTTGCCTTGATTCTCTTAATACTTTTAAAAAGCAGCTGAAGACACATTTGTTCAGATTGGCTTTTAATTACTTTCATTTTGTCTTTTGTCACACGTATGTTGTTTTATCTCTCCTTCTGTTTTGTCTTTTGTGTTTTTATGTTTTATACTGTAAAGCACTCTGTGGTTTCTGACCTGTAAAAGGTGCTATATAAATAAAGTTTACTTACTTTACTTATGTATGTGAACGTTTGTCTGTTGTAGTCACAACAGATATTGTCTCAGAGCACTGTCAATCACATGTGCTTGGTTTCAAAACATTTGTTTGGTTAATGGTGGGGATGGTGAGTTCCTGGGTATATACACTACATTTCTGTTCTGTCACTGGAACTACATAAATAAACTGAATTGAATTAAATTGAGTTGAACTGAATTCAGTTGAATATTGTGGATCCATTTGAACATTGAGCTTATGACTGCAGGTTTGCCTTCACCCTTATCTTGCTACGTTAAACACTGTCATTGCAAAATTCTGTTTTTGTATGTGAAGGAAACCCTTGCACCATCAGATCTGAGAACTGACCACAGTTTGCAACTTCTGCTTTTGCCAGTTTCCTGAGTGAGTGTGCCATTAAGCACAGCAAAACAAGTGTATACAACATAGAAACCTTTCAGTCCAAAATATACTCAACAAACTTTTCTGCAAAGGGGGAAAATTACACTAATGTTGATAGAAGTCTATGTGATGAAATTAGTTTAAGAAAAATAAATTAGAATTTTTGTTTGGTTAATGGTGGGGATGGTGAGTTCCCAGGTACATATACAGTATGTACATTAAATACATTTCTGTTCTGTTGCTGTAATGGTTCCTTGTCACCAGAGAGCGCTGTTGTGGTAGTGAAGGACAGAGAAGAGACGATAAGAAGGATTCGACAAGAATGCAGATAGGGAGGAAAGGGGAGGAAAGTCTGAGATTGTCATTATTGTATGTTCCCATACAAGGGCAAAATTAGTTCTCTGCATTTAACCCATCACACGTGAGATATACTGTACCCAGTTGGAGCAGTGGGCAACTATGTACGCGTCCGGGGAGCTTAGATGGATAACTTTTACTAACAGGCTTTTATAATTCATGCAAATGTATTTGTAAAGTGTCCTGAGAGGACTTCTGCTGCGACATTTAAATAAAATGAATTAAATTAGATTAAATTTTAAACATTTGTGTCCTATATATATTATAACCACCAACACATGTATGTGTATTTATAGATCTATTATGTTACATGAATTATTTTACTTCTTATATTGTATTTTTTGTTCTATTTGTTAGTTAGGCATAGATGGCAGGGCAGAGGATGTTTGTTGTTTGCTCTATATTGTGAATTTAATATAATAAAAGGTTAATAAACAAAATATAAAAAAAACATTGGTAAACTTGTTATTCTTATTCTAATCTCTAGTAGCACTTTGAGATTTTTATTAATGAAAAGTGCATTATAAATGGAATTCATTATTATTATTATTATTATTATTATTCTCACCAGCAACTACAAAAAAGTTTCTTGCTGTAATGTCCTAAACAAAACAAGGAGTTGGCTATTTTGATTTGATTTTATAATTTTGATGCTATTTTGCTGTTTCTAGCCCTTACCTTTGAGCAAACCCGTTTTAGAAATGTTGAAGAGTCAATATTAAATTTAATAATAATGAATTCAATTTATAACGCACTTTTCATTAGTGAAAATCTCAAAGTGCTACACACATTGAATGCTACACAAATTCATACACCGGTAGCGGCAGACTACCATGCAAGGTGCTTTCCAGTCCTACACAACTCGGGGTTAAGTGTCTTGCCCAAGGACACAACGACACATGGTGTGGGGAACCGGGATTCAAACTGCCAACCTTCCGATCGGGGGACGACTGCCATTACCACTATGCCACGGCCGCCCCGTAGGGCCAGGAGGGCTGCTATCAGTCTTATATCTGGGAAACTAAACAGCCACTGGCCAAAAGGATGGCCCAGCACAGAAGATCAACATCATCAGGTCAGGACTCTGTGGTCTACACTCATCTCCAGGCCAGCAGGTCACTCTTTCAGGGATGAAGATGTTCACATCCTTGATAGAGAGGAACAATGGTTTGAGAGAGGAGTAAAGGAGGCCATCTTTGTGAAAAGAAACCGTCCATCATTAAACAGAGGTGGAGGCCTCCGGGTTCAACTGTCCCCCTCTTACAATGCTGTTATTGCTAGTATCACTCAGCCCTCTGTGAATAGCAAACAACCATCAGGGTGCTAACGATCCATCGTTAGGCTGATGGTCCTCCTTGATCATGTGAGCAGCTGGTTTCAGGCTGTCATCAGCAAACTGGTTGATCCACTGTGAGAGGGTGCTATTTATAATACTGAACTGAATACAGCATCTCAGACTGAGGAAGTATTTCGGACGAAAGACGAAACATTTTCTACTTTGTACTTTTTTGTTTTGTTTTCTGAATGTCCAGAGGACCAGACTTAACTTTTTTAGATGTACTCATAGACATTAATCTCTGATCAGTTTTTTCATATAAACCTTAAATTCTCTCAGATAACAGATTATAAGGGGGTGATGTTCCTTGTTCTATTGTTAATCAGCCATTGGTTCCAGTATCACCACACTTCCTAATAGAAGCCGTCAATTTATCCATCCATCCATGTCTTTACCCATTTCTTCCTTTTTGGGTCACAAAAATTAAGAAGTTGGTGACACCAGTGACCCTCAAAATGGTCAGTCACTGTGAGGGAGGTGGGGGACACCCTGGACAGGACTCCAGTCCATCACAGGGACACAGAGACATACAAGACAAATAACCATTCACTCTCTCACCTAGGGATAATATAGAGTAACCAATTTTTCAGGATTTGGGTGTGTTAAAAATATGAACCCAGAGTGCAGGCAGGACTTGGACACACAAGGAGTAAAATAAATAAAACACTTTAATGAATACAAAATAAAGATGCTGACGTGACAGCTACTTACAAAACCTAGGACACATAGGAAACCGCAGGAGAAACAGGGACTCAAGGAAACCAGATGAAGACAAGATAAATAATAAATGTCACCTGTGTATGTTTCCCATACAAGACAAAATTTGTCTCTGCATTTAACCCAACCACCACCAGGTGGTGTAGTGGGCAGCCATAGAAAGCGCCCGGGGAGCTGGGGAAATAGGTGTGCACTCATAGACACCCCAAGGTGTGTAGTGCCCGGGGTTCGAACCTGGGTCTTTCGAGTCCCAAGTCGGCTGCCCTTGCCTCTACACCATCTTGGCCCCCTAAGATGCTCACAAGACTATCACCAGACGATGCCCCGACAATGAGTGACACAAAGACACAAACAGAGTGACAAACACCTGGATGACACGAGGGTGGAAATAATCAAGACAATTAACAGGGAAACCATGCAGGGAGTGTAAGGATGGGGACCCAGCACCAGAGGGCACAATCCTCACACAATCAGCCTAACATGCATGTTATTGGTCTGTGGGAAGAAACTGGAGTACCAGGAGAAAACTCATGCATGCACAGAGAGAACATGAAAACTCCACCCAGAAAGACCCCGGGCTGGGATTTGAACCGGGATGACCTGCTTGCTGAGAGGCGGCAACTCTACCAACTACACCACCATGCTGCCGCTGTCAATTTATGTGGTCACCTAAATTTTCATTTATCTAATCATGCTAAAGACGTTGACATGGAAATGAACAACAACAACAAGTCCAATAGAATTAAACATAGATAATACATTTTATGATGACGCTAGTATAGTTGCAAATGCATTAAATCACATTTCATCAATTCAATTAAAAAGATAACCCAAAGTGCAAATAAATTTCCCAGAAACACCTTTAAATAAAAAATGCTCCAGTATTAAGTTTTCATGAAATGACTTGTTCAAAACTAGACAATAATTTCAACCTTAAAATCTTCAAGAGCAAAGGACATCTATAATATGGATATTCTTGAAATAAAAAGCTAATAATTTTTTCTCTCTGTAGAATCATAAATTGTTCAATTAAGGATAAAATATTTTCTACAGCGTGGAAACTGCATTGATTAGTCCAGTTTTTAAATCAGGTAATGGAAGAGAGATAAGTAATTATAGGTCTATAAGTATACTGCCAGTTGTGTCAAAAATTATAGAAAAACTGGTTACTCAATTTAAGCTGCATCCTATGCAATTTAGATTTAGAAAATATCACTCAACAGAGACAGCAAACTTTTTTTAACTGAAAATATGAAGGATAAATTAGATAGAGGGCGTGTGATTTGTGTTGTGTTCCTTGATTTACGTAATGCGTTTGACACAGTCAGTCACAACATACTTTTACTGAAATGACCAAAGTTTAATTTTTCTTTGCCTATTCATTGGATCAGCTCATACTTGTCAAACAGGAAACAATGTGTTAGAATAGATAATAAAAATTCAGATGTAGTTCAAAATGACATAGGTGTACCCCAAGGTTCAATATTGGGCCCTTTATTATTCAGTTTATAAATAAATGATTTACCAGCTGTATGCCTATCTGATGCTGTATGTCAGTTATATGCAGATTATGCAGTAATCTAGCTACATGTGGAAAAATAAAGAAATAGCTGCAGAGAAACTGTCAGCACTGATGGCACCAGTTTGTCTGTGGCTGAAAAATTCACATCTTTATCTTAATGTTAGTAAAATAGTTTGCATGTTCTTTTCTAAGTGCAAAACTAAGGAATCCAGACCCAGTAATTACAGTGGATGGACAAATAGTAACACCAGTACAAGAGTATAAATACTTATGGTGTGGTCACACAGAGCAGCGTTTTTACCTCCAAAGCTTCCAGCCTCCATGTAAAGTCAATGGTGGACGCACTCAGGCACCTCCTGGCATCTGGCGTCAGGTCGCGTGCGTGTTGAGCGTGCTGAGTAGCGTTTTTTCGTGCACATGAACCGGCGTCGGCTTCCAAGTTCCGCTTCAGCTGAGCTGAAGTTTTCGCGGTTCAAACGTTCAAACGCCGCTCAACTCTACCTGATTGGTTGGTGTGTCAACCAATCAGGGAGAGTCGGGGGGCAGAAGAGAGGGGGCAGTGGGAGAGTCCCTATGTGACGCGGAAACGAGGGTGCGCGCGCACTATGTGACGTATTGTTTGTCGGAAAAAAAAAGAAAAGACTCGCGAGCTCGTGGACTATGGAAGAGAAACTCATTGTAGCTGTGTGTTCGCGACAATTCCTTCACGACCAGTCAAGTCTGCTCGACAGAGACGGAAATAAAAGGCTCCTCGCCTGGCGGAGTGCACTCTGTATACCGGTAAGCTCCTCCCACACCCCGTCGCCACAGCAACGACACGGCCGCAACACTACAGTTTGGACCAGAGCCGTATATATAGAGAGTTCTGACACTCTTTGAAGTCGCCAACTGGCAGTCAATCGTTCCAAACAACGGCCATGGAAACCTTGTGGAGCTGCGCCCTCTGGCGGCAACGGAGCGCTACTGCAGGCAGAGTCAGACTGTTAAACAGAGCATGGAACAAATCGCCCCCTCCATGACCCACGTGACTTCCGCATTCCATTCTTACAACGGATCTCTATGGAAGTGTCGCAACTCTCACTTTATATGGCTCTGGTGTCTACCACTGGGTTCGAGGGTTGCCACCACGACAGGCACCAACAACCTTGCGGCCACAACTCTGATAAG
>JBBPBX010081292.1:0-15984 GCA_038048925.1 Garcialebias charrua | reverse complement strand
ATAGAATAGAAGAGACCTTTATTATCATTGCACATGAATACAGTGAAATCTGGGTTTGCTTCCCAGAACAAAAGTAAAAACAGTAAAATATAAAACAATATAAAAATATAAACTGTATTAAAGTTAATAACAGGTTTGAAACACTCCAAATGTGCAACACAAGCAGATTGATATTACACCAGTTGTCCCTTATTCAGTTTTTATTACAGATTTTGTTAAGTTCAGTAACGGTGGACAGATAAAAACTATATTTAAATCTGTTTGTTCTTGTCTTGATTGATCTGTACCTTTTCCCTGATGGTAACAGTTCTCATATTATATAATAAATAATAATATAAATAAATCATCCACAAATAATTTTGTAACAACAGCAAGTATGACATCATTAACAGCTTTTATTTTGAAAACTCACAAAGGTTACCATAATTCATAGTGTTTGTGTGCACAACAAAACCATCATTTTGGAAGTGGAGACTGGCTTGACAGCATTTTTTACTGCCTGACGTTCTCAGAGTTGGGGCAGGAGCTACATGTCAGACCACCACCAACCACATGTTTTTTTTCTGTTACAGATGAAGTTCATGTTAATAAATGTTGTGAAGCTGAGAAGAGTTCCTGGGTGAGCGATTCATCAGTTCACTGGTATCAAACCAAACATCAGGGTTACACAGGTATGTATTTATTTACTGCAGTCTAAAGTGAAGTGTGGAGCTAAGCTGTGTTAGGAACTGTTTGGATCCTGCAGTCAAGCTGTCCACCATTCAGATTTTTTAAAATCTTGCTCTTCTTCACAGCTTGTTACAGCATCACGATGCGTTCAGTTTCAACTAGAAAATACACTCCACTACACCAACATATCCAGGAATTCAGAAATAGAAAATGTCTGGTATATTAGTTTAAATATTTCTTGACATATCATCAGAAAAGTCACTTCAATACTGTTCACTTATCAAAATGCTCTAAAAACAAACAAAAACTCATGATGTCATCAACAAGTTTCATTCAAAATAATATTTTAAGTGGTTTTACTGTGATATATGTACTATATATATACATACACAGAATGTCATAAAAACTTATGTAATTCCTCAGGGAAAAAAATTATTTGCCAGAACATAAGTTTTGTCCTACAGATTATAAACTCTAATTTGCCACAGGTGTTGATAAATTCCAGAAGTTTGTTCAACTCAGTTCTGGTGGTTTTGGAGTGATGACAGGATGCATCCATGCAGCCTACGTGAATTATAATTCTGTGGACAGAGGGTGGGAGTGTGTACAGGCTGGGGAGTTTTGCAAGAATGATGAGGACTGTGGCTCCTTGGATACAAAGTGTAATGACATTGAAGTAATTAATTTATTGTGGGACTGAATATCAGTGAATGAGCGTGATCGGATGAAAAATTGTGTGAAGAGATGCTGATGGTGGACAACTGGGGCTGTTTGGAGGGAGGGGGAGATCTGAAGATGATTTCTGCAACAATGATAACGACAGTGGAAAAGGACAGGCGAGCCATTTCACTAGTGTGATTTGCTTTGTGGAGACATGGTGAGGAACAGGAAGTTCGAAGGGGGGAGTATTTTGAAGAAAAAGTGAAGTTTGCTGTGGACTTTGGGCGTCCCCAGCCAGGAGGGATAAGTCTTGAAGAATGAAAGTGTTAAATCAGTTTTTCAGCTTGATGCTATGATGCACTGAATGATGGGGGTGTTTGTCTCTCCAGTTGTGATGTGACCTGTAAATTATTTTTTTACAGTGTACTGCTGAATGAAGAGATGAGATTCACACAGGAAATATGTTTTTTAGCTTTTGTATTAAACACATGAACATTAGAACACAAAATTAAACTGTTGAAATAAAATAATGAATTTAACCCTTGCTTTAGTTTCAGTTAGTTTAGTCCAGGGGTGCTCACACTTTTTCAACATGCGAGCTACTTATAAAACAACCAAGTCAAAATGATCTACCCAATACAAAAATGCAAAACATATACCGTAACTATCTTCAAATGTATTAAGGATTGTTTTTATGTACAATGTATGTTGATGTACCTTGCATAACTTAATAAGCCAATATTGCACAACCAGTGTTGGGAATGTTACTTTGAAAAAGTAATTAATTATAGTTAGTTACTAGTTACTTCTCCCAAAAAGTAACTGAGTTAGTAACTGAATTACTCCCCTATAAAAGTAATTAGTTACCAGGGAAAGTAACTATTGTTTGTTTGGTTGGTTTAAGTTTGGTTTAGTCTACAAATTTAAAGTAGAAATGCAAAGACAGGTACTTAACACTAGCCTGGTTAAAACCAGACCCTTGTCCTTCACTTCGCTTTGTACTAGGGTCTGGGATTTCTCCCATAGACAACGATTTCTCCGGTCGATTTTTGACTGGACCAATCAGAGAACAGAAGGCGGAGTTTTGAACGACGTCGACTGACCTCGTCAGTTAAAATGGCTGCCGCCACGAAGGAATTTTCATGAAAACAAGGTAAAACACTAAAGTTCATACTCAATAATCCAGGTATCAAATCTGATAAATCTCAATCTGGTCATCTGGACAGTTTCTTTTAGTCGAAACGTTTCACCCTCAGTCCAGAGGGCTTCCTCAGTCAGAGTTCCAGCATACCGATCCTCCCCCACCAAGCTGCAAACAACTTATGTGGACCAACCAGTTTGCTGGAGCCAAGATGGTTTCTGGGGGCCGTCCTGTCCCTCGTCGACTCCTCCCAGGCAGGTAGCCACAGCCAAAGTGGTTCAAAACAAGAAAGTTCTGACTGAGGAAGCCCTCTGGACTGAGGGTGAAACGTTTCGACTAAAAGAAACTGTCCAGATGACCAGATTGAGATTTATCAGAAGGTAAAACACTATTATTTCTTTGCTGAGAAAAAAATATATTTCATAGCTGACGTTATATCAGAAGTGTTCCTGAGCTTAACAGTTCCTTAATCAATTCACAAAATGGTCAAATCTGCTGGATTTAAATGGTTTCGGTTTGACATTTTCCAAACAGCCTCAGGTGCGCTACGAAAAAAAAAGATAAAAAATCGAATTTTATCTCAAATGTTTTATCCAGGCCAACAGTCAGTAAATTAGAGCCATATAATTACACACTGGTAGCAGAAAAAAATATCCACCGAGTGGTTTCTGAGCTATTTATCTGAATAGTTAGCCTGGACCTCGCCAGGCTAAACTAACAAAACTCTGCCTTCTGTTCTCTGATTGGTCCGGTCAAAAATCGACCTGAGAAATCTATGAGAGAAGTCCCAGACCCTAGTACGAAGTGAAGGACAAGGGTCTGGTTTTAACCAGGCTAACTTAACACAAAACTTTTAATACTTACTGCACCTCAACAGAACATGACTGGTTGACATACTATACTTCAAGTTTTTTCTTCATTACAAAAATACAGTTTAACAAAATAATATAACAGTTGTGTTTTTAGCTCTATGTACACACTGTACTGTTCAAGTGTTTTCTTAGAAATAAAAGTAAACTGTAGTGTAAAATAAAATCAAACCCTCACACAACTGGTTTTTCAAGTATTTTCTTAAAGGAGACCACATATAGGTCTTTAAAATTTTTATGTTATGTCTGTGTGCTATCTTGACAATATTAATTCATTTTAATACACAAAATAATTCTTAGATAATTAATTATACCCTTTTTAATTCTGCCATTTTTAACTTTCGTTTTGAACGACCGGTTTCTTGAAGTCCACGCCCTTCAACGATCTGTTTACGCCCTCTGCAACAGCCAGTATCTGTAATGTGTTGTTGTTTTAAAATTAGCTCTTTTTTTATTACTCATTTGACTTACTGTTAGTGTTAGCTTAAGATAACTTACCGAAACCCGTCTGAGCGCGCCGCAATTTGCTGCTCCTTTTAGCATGAGATCACCCGAATCCGAAGCTAATGTTAGCTTGTTCCTCTTCCGGTGTTCGCCAGCTCCGCTCGTTGCACGCGGAGATTTTGGGAGTTATCAAAGTCAAAGTCAACTTTATTGTCAGAACTGCAATATGTACAGGACATACACAGGACCGAAATTGCGTTTCTCTCAGTCCCTCGGTGCAACAGTAACCATCTAAACACTAAACACTAAAACATTTAATAAACATAAGCATAAAATAGTAAAAGTGTAACACTGTCCTGAGTTTTTTCATAATAGTATAAAAGTATGAAAATTTACACCAACACTGAAACACCAAACACCCAATGAACATAAGCATAAAATGAAATAATAAAAGTGTAATACTGTCCTGAGTTTTTGCATAGTAGTATAAAAAGTATAAAAAGTATATCTATAAAATAAACTGAAGTTTCTAGCATTGACATTTGCAAAGAGTGGCACAGCAGCATATAAGTTAATGTACAGTACACAGTATATGTATGAGGTAGTCGATGTTGGTATATAGGTAAAGTGGCATATGCAGTGAGGCACATTTGGCATCCTTAGATAAGGCTAGTCAGAGAATGCTGTATATGTATCTGCAGTAGTGTAGATAAAAGTAGTGTAAATGTAAACAGTAGTAATAAATGTAATAATAAATGTAAACAGTATTAATAAATGTAAACAGTGAATGTAAACAGTAGTATGACTATAGGCAGTAATGTAATACAAACATTAGTGCAAATATGAGAAGTAGTGCAAACTGAATGAACACATGACCGAGAGTTTAGTGAATAACCCGTTTGATGACACAGAGTCCAGTGTTAAAATCTTTGTGTTGAGTGGTAATGTGTGAGAAAGTTTTTTGTGTTAAGGCAGTTCAAATGGGAGGGGAGGCAGAGCAGGCAGAGTGTTTAGCATTCTGACTGCCTGATGAACAGAGCTGTCTCTCAGTCTACTGGTTCGAGCCTGGAGACTCCTCAGTCTCCTCCCTGATGGCAGCAGTCTAAAGCGGCTGTGTAGTGGGTGTGTGGGATCACCTGCCATGCAGTGGGCTTTCCGAGTGAGGCGTTTGCTGTGTAAGTCCTGCAGTGAGGGCAAGGAGGTGCCGACGATCTTCTCAGCTGCTTTCACGATGCGCTGGAGGCTCTTGCGGCATGATGCAGTGCATGCACCAAACCACACAGTGATGCAGCTGGTCAGGACACTTTCTATGGCACCTCTGTAGAAGGTGCACATGATGGAGGTTGAAGCTCCAGCCCTTTTCAGCTTGCGGAGAAAGTAGAGGCGCTGGTGAGCCTTCTTGGCCAGTGATGCAGTGTTCCTGCTCCAGGACAGGTCCTCTGAGACGTGCACTCCCAGGAACTTGGTGCTGTCCACTCTCTCCACTGCGGTGCTGTTGATGTTGATGGTTATCGCTGTTCCAGTCAAGACAACACAAAGTTCACCAAGTTTCTCCCGTAAATTAATCCGTAAGGAGAAGGTCCTCGCTGCTGCGAGGCTGCTGCGAGGCTGCTGCGAGGCTGTACAGTTGAAGCTCCGCTCCATCCGCCAGAAGCAGTGTCCCGTTGCCGCCGGTCCCTACGCCGGGGGTCCGCTCGTTTAATTTTTGCCGGCTGCGCGTTGGGAGCGATCGCAAATACACTAAAAATTGAACTAAAACATAAAAATAACAATTATACTTTATTTATAAAGCCATTTAAAAAAACACAGCTGCAACAAAGTGCTGTACACATGAAATTAAGAACATATAAACAAAAGATGAGATGAAATCATGAAAAACAACAGTCATGTGTTTAATACTGAAGTGGGTGGAGCATCACCAGGGGTTGCTAGGTGAGGGGCTGGACTCAGGTTTGAGGTGGTTGGCTGCGGTTTGTGACGTCACAAACCGCAGGAAGTGGGAAACGAAGTGTATTTATCAAAGATAAATAAATCTACTTAGAGTAAATAAACCACTGGGTGCATTTTTTTGGCCTTAGGACTGTTTTTTTATGAAGTAAATACCCAAAGTTGAGTAAAAAAAACATTAAAAAGTGAATTTTGAATATGTGGTCCCCTTTAAAAACAAAAGAACCATTTTAACAATATGAAGTACTTTTAAAATCGAATCGTACTGAAAATCTGAATTACCTGAACAAATCCAACATTAGCTACTAAACTATCCATGCATAGATGGATTCATTTATCCCCTCAGTCAACCCAGTCATCTGCTGACCATCTTACCCCTTAAACCAGTGATTGTATCTTAGAAGTAGAAGCCTTTCAAACTTCTGGTCAGAAAGTCTGTTCCTCTTTGGAGTGAAGACGAGCTTCTTTAAGCTAAACAGTCTTTCCACAGGGGCACTAGATCTAGTGGCTGCATTGTATTTGAGTGAAATGTACTTTACAAGTGGAAATCCATTAAGACTGTCCATCCCTTGTGCTCCTGATTTGAAATAATCAGCAACTTGGCTTTCAGCAGTAGCAGAGGCGTCATCCTCATCCTCAAAGGAGAAGAACTCATCATCCATGGCTGACTCAGTGCATGCTGGTGTGATGGTAGTACCTGTTTGCTGGTCTTCATTTTGAGCACTTTTCCGGCACTCTGCTAGCAGACTTGCCTTGGCCTTGTCCTTCCTGTCCTGCGTCCGCAGCCAACGTAGTTTAAACCTGGGCAGAGTCACAGCAGCCAAGACGGCATTCTCACTTTCCAGCACCTCTGCAAATCTTGTTTTGATTGCCTGCAATGATATACAAAGTAAATATTATACTGACTATCCATACACACACACACGCACGCACGCACGCACGCACGCACGCACGCACACACACACACACACACACAGCATTACACATTGTAAGTTTACAAATATATTTAATTTTACATTGTATCTTTTCATTATGTATGAATGTATTTAAAAATAAATATTAGTTCTTACTGTAACAATTGCCTCTGGAAGGTCAACGAGGATTTGCAGACCACTCTTCAGGGCCAGGGTCTTCAACATCAATGTCTCCAGTGTGGGTAGGAGTGTGCCATGGAAACAGTTGTCTTCTCCCTGAAGTATGTCTAATGCCTGTTACCCACTGCCCCCTTTGTCGAGCGGCCGAAGCGGCCGGTTTACATTCAAAGTCTATGGAGGAGACACGTGGAGTGACGGCGAACAAGGAAGCGGCGCGATTCAAGTGATCGAAGCGGCGCGGGGGCAGCCTGCACACGCACGCGCGCGTCGGCGTCGAACTGCCAACGCCATAAAATTCGATCTCTGGCTTCTCGACGCGTCCAGCAAACAGTCGAGAGAGCCTCTGCTATCTGATTACACAACCACAACGGGACTTTTTTTTTACTTTTTAAACTTACCGGATCCAGCCTCCAGGAATTGGAACCAAACTCCGGTAAGAAACGTGACATTTTTACAGTTGCTGCTGACAGGCTGCTGTCCTCTCCAGTGTAGATCACCCCAAACATAAAAAAAAGTTTTAATCTCATCGAAGACCGTCGGAGGTGCAGTTTACACAACAACTGAACCCGGAAAACAAGCCAGAGACCCCTCCCTCTGCTACCCCCTAGTGTACGTCATCAGACGGTGTTCAGTGGTTCAGTGGGACCGTGACCAGCGGCCAAAAGGGGACGGCAGGCGCGTTTCGAGTTGTGCAGTGGGTAACCGGCATCAGGCTACTGTTAGTGGCTTCATTACCATACAGTATTCCTTGAGGAACTGATGCTCCCGTTCTGTGATGGCTTTCAAAACAAACTTGGAAGAGATGGTGTTCAGTGCAACTATAGGGATCTCACAGATGCGAGCAAGGGCATCATGAAACGAGTTCCATCTTGTACTGCAAGGGACTAGCAGCTTCCTTGCGATTACATCATCAACAGTCTCTGCAGCCACAGTTGAACGGCTAGCCTTGTTCCATAAAGCTGTGCATTTGGTTGTAGCACTCCTGTATATTGCTTTTGTTTCTGGTCTTGACAGTATCCACTTGTCAACATCAGTACATGAAACAAGGTTTAAAGTGTGTGATGCACATCTCTGATGTGGTGGCAAAGTAATTACAGCATCATCATTATCACCACCAACACTGTTTTGCAAGACATCATTAATGTTCACAAATGTCACCTCATCTTCATCATCCTCAGACTCATCATCCTCCACAGGCTGGTACTTCTTGAAGGCTTTGACAAAATTAGAGCCATTATCCGTGACAGTTGATGTTATTTTGTGGGATATGCCATAGAATGAGTGAATGTTGTCAAGCTCAGTTGCAATACTGTCATGTGTATGACGACCTTTAAATCGTCTGCATGCCAGGGCTGCTTTTCTTCGTTCCATGCTTTGTGGATGTATCCAGTGGGCAGTTACACCAAGATAACTTTTATTATGTGCAGTCCAAATGTCTGCAGTAGTAGAGACATATTCTAATTCTTGAAATTCAGTCTTCAGCTCGGCATTCATTTTAGCGTGCTCGGCATCTATGTATTTAGAAAATGTCTTTTTGCATGGAGGACCGACACCTGCTCTCCCCGGTATTTTGCCAATAAGGGTTCTGAATGAGTCTGAGTCAAGTGTTGATAACGGGAGCATGTTTTCAACAACATACCTGCTTATCAATCTGTTTAGTTCATTCTGCGTCACAAGTTTCTGTGCTGGAGCAAAAAAATCCAACTTTAACTGCTTGGACGGCGCAGCTCCACATTCTTCTTCGTTAGCAGAGCTCACGTTAGCCACACCTGGTCTGCTGTCAACAGCAGTGTTTTTAGCCACCAGTTTTGTTGAACCATGAGCAGTTGTGAGATGCTTCATTAGATTAGAGTTGCTTACAAGGGACGTTGACAAACACTTCGCTCCGGGACATAATGTACACCTCACATGCACGTTTTTGCCTTTTACTTGTACGAGCGTAAAGTAGTGCCTGTATTTCCAATTAGAAAACGCTAACTTTCCCTCCAGACTCGCCACTGCTGCCGGACTTCTGCTAACTTCCTCCAGACTTGCCATTGCTTCTTCTTCTTCTGCTAACTTTTCAGATTTGATGCGGTTTGCGGGTGAACTGAACAACAGATCCTCTGATTGGCTGACCTCTACCTGACACTCTACCTTAGCCAATCAGCATCATCCTTATTAATAATAATAATAATAATTAATTCAATTTATAACGCACTTTTCATTACTGAAAATCTCAAAGTGCTACACATATATTGAATGCTACACACATTCATAAACCGGTGGCGGCAGACTACCATGCAAGGTGCTTTCCAGTCCTACCGGGAGCAACTCAGGTTTAAGTGTCTTGCCCAAGGACACAACGACACATGGTTCGGGTCCCGGGAGTTGAACCGCCAACTTTCCGATCGGGAGACGACTCCCCTTACCACTACGCCACGGCCGCGTATTGTTTCGCCCCTCCCTCCCCTCTGCTCCCTCCCCCTCCTACCCTCCCTCCACCCTCCCTCACCAAGGGGGGGGAAGTAAACAGTTTAGCCAGCGCGCTGAAGACAAAATAACGTACCCCCATTTAGTGATTGTAACGGTAACGGCGTTGTAACGATAGACATAGTAACTACTTAGATTACCCGTTAATGAACAAAATAACTCCGTTTGTAACGCCGTTTATTTGTAACTCCGTTATTCCCATCACTGGTCTTAGCTGAACTTTTCCTTAATAAATGAACGTACAGTAATTGTGAAATGAGCTGGATTTAAATATTAGTTTTGCTGCGTGCAAAACCTGCACTCGCAAGGGTGGTAATGCTACATTTCTTTAAAATTTAGCAAAATAAACACCTAAAAAAATTTGTTTGCTGAAAATTATAGCAAAAGTGTTTCGGAGCTGAACTTTTCCTTAATAAATGAATATAATGGTCAAATCAGCTGAATTTAAATCGTTTTTCTACGGCGGCTCAACAAAACGAGCGCAGGAACAGACCTGCAGTGCAGCGAACAGACATGCAGTGCAGCGAACAGACCTGCATCTCTTTAAAATTTAAAAAGATAAACACCTAAAAAAATATATTTGTTAGCTGACATTATAGTAAAAGTGTGTCTGAGCTTAACTTTTTCTTAATAAATGCACGATCAGCTGGATTTAAAAATTAGTTTCACTACGTGCACCCGCACGGGTGGGAACGCTTAATTTCTTTAAAATTTAACAAGATATACACCTTATAAAAAATATATATGTTCACTGATATTATAGCAAAAGTGTTTCTGAGCTTAACATTTCCTTTAAAAATTAACGTAATGTTCAAATAAGCTGAATTTAAATTGTTTCGCTTTGATGGTCTTGCAAACGTGCGCGCACTGCGAAAATAAATTACAAATAAATCGAATTTTAGCTCAAACATCTCCTACAGCTAATAGGTTGTAAATGTCCATCCAGTGATTTACTTTCTGTAAGTTTCATCAAAATCTGTTCTGTGGTTTTTGACCTATTTTGCATTGCTAACAGTAAAACACTGAGCTAACAGTAGTTCATACCTCCAGAGAGCAGGAGGCCGTGCTGCGACAGAGTGAGTCCGACCAGAGGAGGCTGCTGTCGGACACATGAGCTGGGAGCGGTCGGTGGACCCTAGCGGCCAAAAGTGGTACTGCTCCATTTTTTTCGTCAGAATGAATGGAAATGGTCATAGCCAAGAATTGGTTTAAAAATATGGGAAAAATCCATAAATATGTTGCTTCACCCTATAAGTCGCAGGGCATGCAAATTAGGCAAACGGGTGCTACTTATAGGCCAGAAAATACGGTATTTAGATTGTAAATGGTCTGTTGCTGCTCATTGTTCTGGTTCTGACTGTTATTGTATTTATTAAGATTTTTATTATTGCTAGAATAGTTTATTTATTGTAGAGTGACGTTTATTTAAAATATCACCCAAATGGTTAATTTTATTTATTTTTATACAAACGTATTGTTTTCTTGGCATATTTTCAAAATAAACATTTTGTAAGTCTTTATTTCGTCTTTTTTTTGTACCGAAAATTAACCGAACTGAAATGTGATTGTAATGTATCGCCGTTACACCGCTAGAAGATGGTGATGTGAGGGTAACATTGTGTGTGTGTTGAAGTAACATTGTCTTTATTGTACATGTGTTTCAGTTGTTCCTGCCTCTGTTTAGAGCTGATTAAGAAGAAGAAGCTCCACAAGACTGAAGGCCTGATGTTGACCAGCAGGACCCAAAGCCTCTTATCATAAAGTGGAAGAAAAGACCCTTAGACCAGACTGGTGGGTGACCAACTTAATATGGAGGAGACCGATATCAGATTGTAGGTCACTACAGTTTCTTTAAAGAGTGAGGAGGATAAAAAAAAAAGTTACCATGAACACAGATTTAAAAATTCACAAAGGCAGTTCCAGCTCTTCAAAGACTGACGTTAACGAGGACGATGAAGAGGATGGTGAAATGACCAATCCTGACTCTCTGCTAAAGAACTCATCAGACTCTGAATCAGAACGTGAAGACAGTATGAAAGACTGGAAGGAGAGCAGGGCTCCTGAATCAGAGGTAAAAACTGTCAACAAATCTTTGAGCTGCTCTGAGTGTGGGAAGCAGTATGTCAGTAACCAGACTCTTCAAAGACACATGACAAGTCATTCAGGAGTGAAGTCTTCAAGATGTCTGCTTAATAAGAAATGTGTTGGAGAGAAGAACAATGTAGAGTCACGCAGGAAAGTCCAGGCAAGACCAAAATCAATAAGCTGTGATGACTGTGGTAAAGGATTTACTTCCAAATCACATTTAAACACACACATGAGAGTCCACACAGGAGACAAACCATTTCCTTGTGAACTTTGTGGACAAAGATTTACTCGGAAGACACATTTAAACAGACACATGAGCATTCACACAGGAGACAAGCCGTTTCCATGTGATCTTTGTGGACAAAGATTTAGTCTGAAGACAAGTTTAAACTCACACATGAGAGTCCACACAGGAGACAAGCCGTTTCCATGTGAATTTTGTGGACATAGATTTAGTCATAAGAGAGATTTAAACAGACACATGAGAGTCCACACAGGAGACAAGCCGTTTCCATGTGGACTTTGTGGACAAAGATTTAGTCGGAAAACAGTTTTAAACTCGCACATGAGAGTCCACACAGGAGACAAACCGTTTCTTTGTGAACTTTGTGGACAAAGATTTAGTCAGAAGAAGCATTTAAACTCACACTTGAGAGTCCACACAGGAGACAAGCCCGTTCCTTGTGAACTTTGTGGACAAAGATTTAGTCGGAAGACACATTTAAACAGGCACATGAGCATTCACACAGGAGACGAGCCGTTTCTTTGTGAACTTTGTGGACAAAGATTTAGTCTGAAGACAAGTTTAAACTCACACATGAGAGTCCACACAGGAGACAAGCCGTTTACATGTAATCTTTGTGGACATAAATTTAGTCTGAAGACAAATTTAAACACACACATGAGAGTCCACACAGGAGACAAACTGTTTCCTTGTGAACTTTGTGGACAAAGATTTAGTCGGAAGACACATTTAAACAGACACATGAGCATTCACACAGGAGACAAGCCATTTCCATGTGATCTTTGTAGACAAAGATTTAGTCTGAAGACAAATTTAAACTCACACATGAGAGTCCACACAGGAGACAAGCCGTTTACATGTGAACTTTGTGGACATAGATTTAGTCTGAAGACAAATTTAAACTCACACATGAGAGTCCACACAGGAGACAAGCCGTTTCCTTGTGAGCTTTGTGGACAAAGATTTAGTCAGAAGGCAAGTTTAAACTCGCACATGAGAGTCCACACAGGAGACAAGCCGTTTCCTTGTGAGCTTTGTGGACAAAGATTTAGTCAGAAGACAAATTTAAACAGACACATGAGAGTCCACACAGGAGTGGAACCTTTCTATCAGAAAATATTAAAATAATTATTATAGTCCATGAGATGCAACTGGTGTTTTAACACCCAAATAAAATTAATTTTGATTTTGTAAAATATATTCTGTAACAATTTTTGAACAATTTCCTAATCTATGATTTGCTCCTAATTTCTCAAGAATACTTTAAAAACAAACTAAATCTTAGATCATAATTTGGACTATAGATGTTGGTTCTAAAATACTGGTTCAGTGGTTGTGCAATGATGTGGAGAGAACCAACCAACCAATGAAATTGTTTTTTCAAACAGTCAGACCCCATGAAATGTTGTTTGTGTAATTCCTGAGAGAATTGTTATTTAATCAGTTAGTTACTTGGTTAATTAACAGATTTCTCATGCAGATGAACTAATTGTGTTTTAATTCAGGATGGGACTGATCTGGTATCAGTATTGGCCTCGGCCTCATATACCAGCATATTTTGCCTATCAGATTTTTCGATACAATCTGCAGAGATTTCTGATCCATGATGAATGTCTGTGTTTGCTGAAACATCTCCACATGTGATTCCCTGCCGGCTGCTCTGCAAGGCAGGGAATCAAACTATGGAATGTATTTTCTGAAGGAAATTAATTTCATAGTTTGAAGCCAGCTAAAATGTGAGTAAATACATGAGGACAGAGAGCAGCACTGTGGCTAATGGCTAACCAACTTTTCATCTTAACATGTCCGCTGTGTGGAAGTATTTTACACTAAACACCACAAGACAGCAACGTGCAATGTCTGCAGAGCCGCTGTACCAAGAGAAGAAAGCTCCGTTGCGACCTAAACTCAGAAACTAAACTAAACTAAACCTAAACTCATGTCAGATTCATGAATAAATAAATAATAAGAATAAACACTGCAAAATATCAAATCATGCTGATGCTGATCTGTTTCTTGTTGCTGTGTTCATCTGTGACCATCTGCTCATAAAGACTCATGTTCGTGCTGCTGTTTTAATGATGTTTTTCTACTACATTAGGGCTTAGTGTATTACTAGCTGATGTCTCTCTTAGTTAATCCTAGATGTTATTACTGTTTTTCTCTTGCATTTGTTGTTAGATGTAACTGGGACCCTGTGTACATAATCTCGTTTTCATCACATGTACTACATGCGGTGCAAATGACAATAAAGACTCTCTGACTCTGACTAAACATCTGAAAAAGCACCACATTAAAGAGCACAAGGATTGTTTAACCAGGCACTGTTGTAAAGTTAGTTCCCTTATCAGTCAGTCACTCGGTGCAACACTATTGCTATGGGAAATTGCGCCCCTGCGCAATTACCTGAAGGAATATATTCACGCCTTTACTGCATGGGGTGTCAGCGTCACCCCAGAGACCCCGTCCTCTGGGTACTTAAGGCGCGGACGCCCATCCTACTTTCTCTTTTTGCCCTTCACCTAGGGGTGGGCGATATATCGAATATACTCGATGTATCGCAATATTTTAAATGTACGATGGTTAAAATGGCTATATCGTCTATATCGTTAGTCCTCCTGCTGTCGCGCGGGCTCCCACTCGCCCCCCTCCTTCCTGCCTGCAGGAGGGCGGAGCCGCGGAGTCTTTCAGTACAAGTAAACACAGCAGATATGAAGAGCGACGCTAGCTGCTGAAGGGGAAAAGCTATGTTCTTTCTGAGCTAGTTTGGATTTAAATTGTCAGATGAGGGCAGAAAAAATATTTTTGTAGACGATGCTGAAAATAATCCCGACGAAAGGTCGGAACTACGAATCTTTTTCACCGTTTAAACAGCGGAGTGGAGCATGATGAAACGGCAGAACCGAGTGTTTTTACAGCCTGCTGCTTCCTTAAAACAAACCACGGGTCTGAGCTCATTTAGCCATGCGTGCACCGCAGAGAGAGGTGGAGACATTAATAAATCAGCAGTTTATTATATCGCTAAAGATACGGTCCTTAGCGGCTAACAAGATGGCTAACGCTTTAGCCGTCTTCTTCCACAGCTGAGACTGACCGTGTCTTTAGCGATATGATAAACTGCTGATTTAATAATGTCTCCGCCTCTCGGTTCACGTTTCTGAGTGGAGGCTGTCGTGTTTTTACACAAGGATTCAATGCGACACTTTGTAGAGCAACTTAGAGAACGTCTTTATTCTTTGTGAGCTAGGAAACAACCCCCTGACCCTTTCACAATAAAACCGGATACAGTATATCAAATATATTGTACCACAGAGGCTCACATTTACTGCAGTTCACAAACACACTGACTAAAGTGAAAGCACCTTTCTATCTTATCAAGACACTCAAAGCTCTTTAAAACACAATCTGTGTCCTCATTTACCCATTCATACAGCACTCTACTAGAACTGTACAAAGAATAATCAGTACTTTATCACATTCATACACTGATGGGACACACATCAGAGGCAATGAGGGGTTCAGTGTTGCCCACTGCCCAGGAACACTTCAGCATGTGACTGCTGGTGGAATTGAACTCCCAACTCTCCCATTGGAGGAGACTGCTCTAGCCTCTCAGCCACAGTTGCCCTCAGCTGAAGAGGATTATTATTTAATAGGTGTAAATAAATGTCTAAAAAATAAAGTACAGGTAGTCCCCGACTTACGAGCGCTCTTACTTACGAGGTCCCGGACTTACGAGTATGCATCTCATTAATTTTTATTTATTTTTAGAAATGAATACATGTACAGTACTGTACAGTCACCAAGCACTTAACCTATCCTAACACAGTTTTTAAAGGTGAAGTAGTGAGTTGAGTTGTCTCACTTTCACATAAAGGTCCCTTTATGTGAATGTAGCTTGCTGGGGAGGAGGGAGACGATTCAACTGACTCCTTAAAGGTGCTATGTGTAACTTTCTGTAGAGCACAGAACTTAGAAATATTTTCAACAGGCAAAGCATTCTGATCCCTCCCCCTCAGAGCCATATATGGCTCTGCCCCCCTTGCTCTGCTGAAATTCAAATTCAAGCTCTGTTTTTATTGGCTGATTCAAATTCAAGCTCTGTTTTTATTGGCTGGTTAACGGCGGGTCACTCTGTGTTTTTAGTGTTTTTATAAATGCTGATAGAGAAGCAAGGGGACTATAGTTTTTTCAGAGATTACTTTGTCTAACACCAGTCTGTCAGTAGATAGTGACAGAGTGAAGAAATATGTTAAAAATATATTGTTAGAAAAGTTACAGACTGCACTACAAAGTTACATAGTGCATCTTTAACTGTGTTAGGATAGGCTAAGTGCTTGGTGACTGTACAGTACT
>JBBPBX010081291.1:0-15984 GCA_038048925.1 Garcialebias charrua | reverse complement strand
GAACTTCTCATTAAGTTCTGGGTGTGTTAGAGTTCCTTTAAAAAAGAGTCAATTAGACTTTTAGTGTTGGACAAATGAAAGGGAGACGTTCTTGCGGCTGCAGACGACAGTCGCTCTTTTTATGGAGAACTCTCTGGAACCGCGCCGTAAACCAGAAGATTTGTTACGATAAAAACTTTTATTGGACTTTTTAATGAACGCGGCTCGTTCCGTCTCACTTCACACCCTCCACCTCGGCGGCGCAGACTTAATGATGGCACATAAAAGTTCTTGAAGCTGTAAAAAGTAATTTGTCCCTTTTTTGGGGGTTCCTCGCATCCCTGCAGAACAGCGTCATGTAAAGAAAACAGAGCCACCTGAGAACGTTGGTTCCCGGCACGTCATTACAACTCTTTGTTCTCCAGAGCTCTCTGAGGGAACTGAAGAAGAAGAAGACACACAGTGGGTCGTCCTTCACTCTGTCCATGTGTTAGCAAAATATCTCATGATGACTGAAGAAAAGGATGTGGATCAGTGACTGGTGTGGCAGTAGCTGAGAGTCCCTGACGACGGACGAGATGAGGGCAGCAGCAGTTTGGTGTGACTGCTCTGGAAGAGCGACTCTCAGAAAACAGACCCGTTGAATTGTGACGACTCGAAACAGTCGTGCAGACGTTTTATTTGGTAGTTTTCTTTCAGAGCATGAACATGAACTTTGGTAGTTTTCTTTCAAATCTGTCTTTGAACGTGGAGGGGTTTTATTTCTTGTACACTGAAACAGTCGTGATGGCAGTTTGTACAGCAGCAGTAAATCCGGTTCTCCGGGAGAACTGGAACCTGGACCGTCGTGTGATGATGATGTCATCGTCTCCCTCTCAGAGGGGGGCCCTGTCTTAACCTCTGGATCACCTCCTCCTCTGCCGCCCCGGCGCCACTCCATGGAGACATATTTTACCAGAGGACCTCAGGAAACACAGCTTGAAGGAGGACGGTGGTCGTCACAGGAAGTCTCTGAACCAAACTACCAAATCAGAAACATCCAGATGTTTTTAACAGATCCAGGAGCTCAAGGCAGATGCAGCTGGTCTCTGATGTTGTAGTTTGGTAGTTGGGCTCTGATGTTGTACAAAGTAGTTTGGTAGTTGGGCTCTGACACAGTAGTTTGGTAGTTGGGCTCTGACACAGTAGTTTGGTAGTTGGGCTCTGACACAGTAGTTTGTTAGTTGGGCTCTAACACAGTAGTTTGGTAGTTGGACTCTTGTTATGTAGTTTGATAGTTGGGCTCTGATGCTGTAGTTTGGTAGTTAGACTCTGACACAGTAGTTTGGTAGTTGGACTTTGACATAGTAGTTTGGTAGTTGGACTCTGACATAGTAGTTTGGTAGTTGGACTCTGACATAGTAGTTTGGTAGTTGGACTCTGACATAGTAGTTTGGTAGTTGGACTCTGACATAGTAGTTTGGTAGTTGGAATCTGATGCTGTAGTTTGTTAGTTGGGCTCTGATATTGTAATTTGATAGTTGGACTCTGACACAGTAGTTTGGTAGTTGGACTCTTGCTATGTAGTTTGGTAGTTGGACTCTGATGCTGTAATTTAGTAGTTGGACTCTGACATAAGCCGTGTTTCCATCAAGGTTTCTTGATGCGCATTTTGAAGTACCGCATCAGAAAAGCTGAATGGAAACGGCACGATTCGAATTAACTTCCTCTAATTTGCAAAAAAGTTGATACGCTCGCTTGAGGTGGTTTTTGGGTTTTTCGAAACAGAGCTGATGCGCAAAACGACAGATGGAAACAGATTTGCCGACTCCGTTCTGACGTAGCGAACATTCACGTCATGAGACTGTTACGTGGGCACATTTTCTTCAGTCTTTTGTTTGTTTGTTATTTTTATTTTTGGCACCTTTTTGACGGTTCACTGGTGAAGGGGGCGGGGCTCAGCCACACAAGTGTTTTTAGCTCCGCACACCTGTGGGGTGATTCAGGGATTGAGTGATTGACAGAGGGGTAGCGTGTGTTGGGAGCGGCTGCTGGGCTTTTGAGCTTTTAGGAGCTGCTGTTGCAGAGTGAAGACGTGTAAAGAAGAAGAAATAATTTAAGACGGTGCGGGTGGGTGGACTCTGGACAAAGGAACAGAGTCCTCACCTCGGGTTGATCACCCAGAGGGGAGCGTCAGGATGGTTTTGGCCGGGAGGAAGAGGAAATTTGTCCTGGATGAACCGGCTGGACGCAGTAATGCCGGGGAGTTTACACGCCTACAAAAATCAACCACCTACAAAAATCACAAGTGGTGCGTTTTTAAGAAAAGAGAAAAACTATAAAGAAAAACAAAAACAACAAGTATTGAACAGATCGTCTGACGGATGAGGAAAAGTTCGGGCTCGCCCCTTTCAGGATGTCAGCTGATGAAGAGACTGATCGGACATCGCCCCACTTCACTCACTAGCTGTGTTTCCATCCATTTTCATTTCGTATTTTGAGCTACCTCGCAAATATGTAAATACAAATTAATGCAGATCAGAAGTGTTTCCATCTACTGGCTTGAAGCGCTTCTTCCAAGCCGCGCACAGCGTCATTACGTCAGACGTCAGCGTCATTACGTCAGACGTCAGCGTCATTACGTCAGACGTCAGCGTCATTACGTCAGACGTCAGCACTGCGCATGTCTACAGTAAACAGGAAGTAGCGGTTGAAAACAGAACCCGGCCACACATCTCGTCAAAATGGAGAGAATATTTCAGGTACGTGTTGCTATCGGGCGAGTTGTATTTATTCTGTCATGCCAACTAGTTTTAGCGATGTTACATGTTGTCCGGAGCGGAAACAGCTGAACGTCACGTGACGTGAATTTTCGCTACGTCAGAAATGTGTCGGAAAATGTGTTTCCATTTGTCGTTTAGCGCATCTCAAATCCCAAAAACCACCTCAAGCGAGCGTAAAAACTTTTTAGCGTAATTCAGGAAGTAACCTCGCAATTTGCCGTTTCCATTAAGCTTTTCTGCTGCGCTATTTCAAATTGCGCAGCTAGAAACCTTGATGGAAACACGGCTACTGTGTTCCGTCAGGTGCCAGTTTCTTTCTTTTCTTTTTTTTCTTATCACGCACTTATAGTTGCGGCCCTACTCTCCATTAAGCACTGATAAGATAAGAACGAGCTGGGGAGAGAAGCGGTTTTGTAACAAGACTGATCAGCTGTTTCCGTTGTAACATCGCTAAAACTAGTTGGCATGACAGAATAAATACAACTTGCCCGATAGCAACACTCTCCTGAAATATTCTCTCCATTTTGCCGAGATGTGTGGTCGGGTCCTGTTTTCAACCGCTACTTCCTGTTTACTGTAGACGTGCGTAACGCTGACGTAATGACGTAATGCCACTTTGCTGGCCTGGTGGATTTGCTTCAAACCAGCTGATTTACCTGACTAAATAAAGGTTGAATGAATGATGGAAACACTTCTGATTCACATTAATTTTTATTTACATTTTTGCGAATTTTCAAACATTTGCTCAAAATTCGAATTGAAAATAGATGGAAACACGGTTAGTGTAGTTTGGTAGTTGGACTCTGACATAGTAGTTTGGTAGTTGGAATCTGATGCTGTAGTTTGGTAGTTGGGCTCTGATGTTGTAGTTTGGTAGTTGAACTCTGACACAGTAGTTTGGTAGTTGGACTCTTGCTATGTAGTTTGGTAGTTGGACTCTTGCTATGTAGTTTGGTAGTTGGACTCTGATGCTGTAGTTAGGCAGTTAGACTCGGACACAGTAGTTTGGTAGTTGGACTCTGATGCTGTAGTTTGGTAGTTGGAATCTGATGCTGTAGTTTGGTAGTTGGACTCTGATGCTGTAGTTTGGTAGTTGGACTCTGACACAGTACTGTAGTTTGGTAGTTGGACTATGATGCTGTAGTTTGGTAGATGGACTCTGATGCTGTGGTTTTTGGGACTGTCCTTCCAGAAAACTGAATCAGAGTTTGGAGAAGACAGGAAGTGGTTCTAACTGGGTTTTGGTATCTGATTGTTCTGGTTTTTAAAACGAGACCCGACATGTTGACATGGTTCTATGTTCTGAGTCGAAGAACGTCGGACCACCTGCTTATAATTTGAAAGAGAAGTTGATTAAAAGTGGGAAACGTGTTTTTCCTGATCCGGTTTGCGTTACTTTCACAGAAGAATAATTAGTAACAAATAAACGTTTGTGAACTTTAGGAACACGGTCCAACAAACAAGTTCCCAAGAGGAGAACAAGAACCTCAGTGTGTCGATGAACATCAACAGACGTGTGTTTTCATTGAGCAGTGTGCGGTTCTGACTAGGGATGCACCGATCCACATTTCTCACTTCCGATCCGATACCGATACTTATTAACTCAGTATCGACCGATACCAATACTTTCCCGATCCGATACTGTTCAGGTATTTGACTCTGTATAATGAAACTTTTGCACCCAAACTATTCATTTTAACATTGTGTGAGATAAACCCAATGAAGACACTCTTAAGCCTTACAATAGGGAACCCCCTTATGGTAAGGCTTAAGAGTGTCTTCATTGGGTTTATCTCACACAATGTTAAAAAGGGCAGTCACAGATTGTGATTGAACACAAGTGCTCTTTGAAGCTGGATCGGAAAAGTATCGGCAGGTTTGATCCGATACCCGATACTTAAATAATGCTGGTATTGGATACCGATACCGATACTGGATTGGATCTGCCCCATCCCTAGTTCTGACCCAAACTGTGGACCTTCAGACAGAACGTGAACCACTGAGAACCTTGCTGCAAACTACAACCAAACCAGGAACAGGAAGGAGAACTGCTGACGGGACAGAAGAACACTCAGGCCCGATCAAGAGGTTCACATTTTGTCTCAGAGTTCAGGACATTTTGGAGAACCTACAGAACATATAGAACCAGTTCAGGACAGTTTGGAGAACCTACAGAACATATAGAACCATACGAACCATCAACGTTGGGTTTTCACTGGTGACTTCAGGACCTGCCACCCAGAACCCTGTGGTTCTTGATTTACAGGTTTTGTGTCATCGTTCAAAAGAATCAGGTTCTTCTCTGTCCGATGTGCGTGAACGGGTTCTTCTGCTCTGGTTGATCTGAGCAGCTTCAGGTTCATTAAAACTTCCCGTTCCTGTCTTCAGAACGAGTTCTGAACAAAGCGGACTCACCTGAGTGGGGATCCGATGGTTCCTGTGAAGATGATGAAGTTGTTCCTTATGTCAGAAACTACTGAGCTCCTCTGAAGAGAAGTTCTGTCTAAAGTTGTTTAAATACGTCCGGACCTCCTGCTGACGTCAATCCCAGGAGAACCCTGGAGCTGGAGGTACTTCCTCCTCCATCCCTCCCACTCCTCTGCTCCTGCCTCAGGAGGATCCAGGCTCCTCAACTTTTCTGACTCGTGGTTTGTTTGTCCTGAAAACACCAACACAAAGCCCGCGGACCTGACGCACCACAACAACCCTCTCCACAGCGTTCTAGTAGTGGTTCCGTTCGTCACACGTCCCCCTGTTAGTCGTGACACTCGTCCAAGTCTCCAACACGGCAGCAGGAGGCTTCGGTTCCAGCCGTGGTCTGAGGTTCTCTAAGTTTAGCTTTCCGTCGTGGTCTGAGGTCAAACTGCCAAAAACTGCCTGGCTGCCATTTACAGGCCAGGACGCCAACCCCAGGAGAAGACTTGAAGACCGTCAGCTCACAGGTGTGAAGACAGTCAGCTCACAGGCGTGAAGACAGTCAGCTCACAGGCGTGAAGAGTCAGCACACAGGCGTGAAGACAGTCAGCTCACAGGCTTGAAGACAGTCAGTCACAGGCGTGAAGACAGTCAGCTCACAGGCGTGAAGACAGTCAGCTCACAGGCGTGAAGACAGTCAGCTCACAGGCGTGAAGACAGTCAGCACACAGGCGTGAAGACAGTCAGCTCACAGGCATGAAGACAGTCAGCTCACAGGCGTGAAGACAGTCAGCACACAGGCGTGAAGACAGTCAGCTCACAGGCGTGAAGACAGTCAGCTCACAGGCGTGAAGAGTCAGCTCACAGGCGTGAAGACAGTCAGCTCACAGGCGTGAAGACAGTCAGCTCACAGGCGTGAAGACAGTCAGCTCACAGGCGTGAAGACAGTCAGCTCACAGGCGTGAAGACAGTCAGCTCACAGGCGTGAAGACAGTCAGCTCACAGGCGTGAAGACAGTCAGCTCACAGGCGTGAAGACAGTCAGCTCACAGGCGTGAAGACAGTCAGCTCACAGGCGTGAAGACAGTCAGCTCACAGGCGTGAAGACAGTCAGCTCACAGGCGTGAAGACAGTCAGCACACAGGCGTGAAGACAGTCAGCTCACAGGCATGAAGACAGTCAGCTCACAGGCGTGAAGAGTCAGCACACAGGCGTGAAGACAGTCAGCTCACAGGCGTGAAGACAGTCAGCTCACAGGCGTGAAGAGTCAGCTCACAGGCGTGAAGACAGTCAGCTCACAGGCGTGAAGACAGTCAGCTCACAGGCGTGAAGGCAGTCAGCTCACAGGCGTGAAGACAGTCAGCTCACAGGCGTGAAGACAGTCAGCTCACAGGCGTGAAGACAGTCAGCTCACAGGCGTGAAGACAGTCAGCTCACAGGCGTGAAGACAGTCAGCTCACAGGCGTGAAGACAGTCAGCTCACAGGCGTGAAGACAGTCAGCTCACAGGCGTGAAGACAGTCAGCTCACAGGCGTGAAGACAGTCAGCTCACAGGCGTGAAGACAGTCAGCTCACAGGCGTGAAGACAGTCAGCTCACAGGCGTGAAGACAGTCAGCTCACAGGCGTGAAGACAGTCAGCTCACAGGCGTGAAGACAGTCAGCTCACAGGCGTGAAGACAGTCAGCTCACAGGCGTGAAGACAGTCAGCTCACAGGCGTGAAGACAGTCAGCTCACAGGCGTGAAGACAGTCAGCTCACAGGCGTGAAGACAGTCAGCTCACAGGCGTGAAGACAGTCAGCTCACAGGCGTGAAGACAGTCAGCTCACAGGCGTGAAGACAGTCAGCTCACAGGCGTGAAGACAGTCAGCTCACAGGCGTGAAGACAGTCAGCTCACAGGCGTGAAGACAGTCAGCTCACAGGCGTGAAGACAGTCAGCTCACAGGCGTGAAGACAGTCAGCTCACAGGCGTGAAGACAGTCAGCTCACAGGCGTGAAGACAGTCAGCTCACAGGCGTGAAGACAGTCAGCTCACAGGCGTGAAGACAGTCAGCTCACAGGAGTTGGAGAACCAGATGAAACGGTTCCGGCTGAACCAGATGAAACGGTTCCGGTTGGAGAACTAGATGAAACGGTTCCGGCTGAACCAGATGAAACGGTTCCGGCTGAACCAGATGAAACGGTTCCGGTTGAAGAACCAGATGAAACGGTTCCAGTTGGAGAACCAGATGAAACGGTTCCAGTTGGAGAACCAGATGAAACGGTTCCGGCTGAACCAGATGAAACGGTTCCAGTTGGAGAACCAGATGAAACGGTTCCGGTTGGAGAACCAGATGAAACGGTTCCAGTTGGAGAACCAGATGAAACGGTTCCAGTTGGAGAACCAGATGAAACGGTTCCGGCTGAACCAGATGAAACGGTTCCGGTTGAGAACCAGATGAAACGGTTCCGGTTGGAGAACCAGATGAAACGGTTCCGGTTGGAGAACCAGATGAAACGGTTCCAGTTGGAGAACCAGATGAAACGGTTCCAGTTGGAGAACCAGATGAAACGGTTCCGGCTGAACCAGATGAAACGGTTCCGGTTGGAGAACCAGATGAAACGGTTCCGGAGAACCAGATGAAACGGTTCCGGTTGGAGAACCAGATGAAACGGTTCCAGTTGGAGAACCAGATGAAACGGTTCCGGCTGAACCAGATGAAACGGTTCCGGTTGGAGAACCAGATGAAACGGTTCCATCTGAACCAGATGAAACGGTTCCATCTGAACCAGATGAAACGGTTCCGGTTGGAGAACCAGATGAAACGGTTCCATCTGAACCAGATGAAACGGTTCCGGTTGGAGAACCAGATGAAACGGTTCCATCTGAACCAGATGAAACGGTTCCGGCTGAACCAGATGAAACGGTTCTGGCTGAACCAGATGAAACGGTTCCGGCTGACGTCAGAGAGCAGACGCTCAGATGAGTGAGAACCCGTTCCACGTCTTTAAACAAAGTGTTTGAAGATAAACGAGGAACCACAGAGTTTAATTAACTCGACACTAACTAACACAAGGTGGAACATGGAAAATGTTCCAACTCACATCTAACTGGTTTCATGCTCTGACCCAGTTCTGAGTCTGGACCTGAACCTAAAGAACTGAACTCCAAGTGAAGCCCACGTAGATCCAGAACCACCTGAACGTCCTCCAGCATTTAACTGTTCCATGAGTTGAACGTTCCTGATGGAACCAGAGCTTCAACTCAACGACTTCCAAATCAATTCTAGAAGAACTGACAAGACATCACTTCATGTCAAGGAAAAGTAGGGTTCTACAATCAGGGTTCTGACCCGGGGGTTCTACCATCAGGGTTCTGACCCGGGGGTTCTACCATCAGGGTTCTGACCCGAGGGTTCTAACCTCAGGGTCCAAACCTCAGGGTTCTAACCTCAGGACTCTAACCTCAGGGTTCTGATCTGAGGGTTCAAACCTCAGGGTTCTCATGTTAGGGTCCAAACCTCAGGGTTCTAACCTCAGGACTCTAACCTCAGGGTTCTGATCTGAGGGTTCAAACCTCAGGGTTCTAACCTCAGGACTCTAACCTCAGGGTTCTGATCTGAGGGTTCAAACCTCAGGGTTCTAACCTCAGGACTCTAACCTCAGGGTTCTGATCTGAGGGTTCAAACCTCAGGGTTCTCATGTTAGGGCTACGATCTCAGGGTTCTATCCTCCAGGTTCTAACCCTCAGGTTCTAACCTCTTTGTTCCACTGTTTATGGTTTTGCAGCACCTTTTCAGTAACATGGTTCTGTTTCACACAGAGACCATGTCCTCTCCACATGTCACAGAACTGTTGACCACCTCAGGATACATTTTGGGGTTCTTTAACCCAAAGAGGAGCCGTGGGCTCAGACTGTTCTTTAGTTTTAAGGTGTGCCACTGTGAGAAGGTGCTATTTATAAGTCTGAGCTGAATACAGCACCTCAGACTGAGGAAGTCTTTTGGTCGAAACGTTTCCACTTTTTTGTTTTGTTTTTTGAATGTCCAGAGGACCAGACTTGGCTGTTTTAAATTTTTCTACCTGGATTATTGAGCATGCATCAGGGTACTGTAGTTTTAAGGTGTCTTTCTCCACCAGCTGAGAACCTCTTGGTTCCTCTGTTGGCTCTAGTCTGGGCTTCTGAGCGACCTTTGACCCATGAACCTCCTGCAGTAAAGGTTCTGTTTGAGGAACCTCTTTATGGGGTCTTTTTTCTGTGCCTGATTTATGGTTCTAATCAGCTAATGTGAGGAACAATCTATAGTCTGGAAAGATATCTGTATTTTTCTGAACATTTCTGGTTCTGGTATCATTCTGTTTCCAGGATCCAATTTGGTTCCACAGTGATGGTTCTCCAAAGAAGTCCCCAAGCAAAATTTGTTCTTGTGGTCTGGGATCACTAACTCATTTCTACAGAGTATGTAACCGTCTTTTAACAGTCTCTGTAAATCAGATCATGTCAGACTCTACTAGGTTGTTTTGTGGTGTACCTCAAGGTTCTGTTGTGGGACCCATTTTGTTTATTCTTTATATCCTCCTCTTGGACACACAATTCAACAGTTTAGAAATGTGCAATATCACTTTATGCTGATGATATCCAGCTCTACTGCCAATTCAAAGAAAGAGACTTTTATAAATTGAAATCCTGCTTGGCTAACATGAAACAGTGACAGCTACTGTGAACTGAACTAGGATCAGACTGAAACTCTGACTATTGCCTCTGAAAACAAAGTTTCTTAAATTAAACAGTTCTATGGTCTCCAATGTCCTTCAGTTCAGTCTAGTCTCAGAAACTTGGTGTTATTTTTGATTCTGCGATGTCTTTAAAACGAGACTAGAAACAGTCTCTTCCATCTCAGGAACATTTCCAAACTGAAAGCTGTCGAAAGGTGAACTTGAGACGATCATTCGTGCTTTTATTTGTTCTTGTTTGAACCTGAGACGATCATTTGTGCTTTTATTTGTTCTTGTTTGAACTTGAGATGATCATTCGTGCTTTTATTTGTTCTTGTTTGAACTTGAGACGATCATTCGTGCTTTTATTTGTTCTTGTTTGAACTTGAGACGATCATTTGTGCTTTTATTTGTTCTTGTTTGAACTTGAGACGATCATTTGTGCTTTTATTTGTTCTTGTTTGAACTTGAGACGATCATTGATGCTTTTATTTGTTCTTGTTTGACCCGTTGGACCAGCTGATTCTCATGTTCAAACAGAAGGAGCTGGACCGTCTTCAGATTGTCCAGAACTTGACTGTAAGGTTGTTGACTTCTATGAACAGACCTGCTTTAGCTCCTAGTTCACTTCAGAGTGATAGTTTTAACATTTAGAGCTTTGCAGGAACAAACCACTCCTTATTTCTCTGACCTGGTTCAGCTCTCAGGTCAAAGGTCAGAGGTTGTTGGTGGTACCAGCACCCATTTCAAATCTCGTGGGGATCGGTCGTTTTGAGCAGTTGCCCCCTGACTTTGGAAGCTCTGTCTCCATCTTTACACAGCTGAGATTATACAGATGCTGTAAAGACATCTGAAGACGTTCAGATATAAACAGATCTAGAACGTTTGATGTGTGTCTTGTTTTACCGTCTGTCTGAGCTCGATGGATGTTTAGACGCACTTGGGTTTCCTGCTTCTACTGTGAAGCACTTTGTGATGTTATCAAAAGAGACGCATCGACTTTACCTTCTTACTTAGAGTTGAACCCGATTTTGTTTAATTATAAATTATAAACCGGGTTCTCCTGCCCCTTTTGGTTCTGAATATCCAAACTGCAAACTCTCAGACGTCTGTAAGAACCCGGGTAAATCCACAGGAGCTAAACAGAACCGGCTGGATGGGGTTGTAATAACACAGCAGACGATCTGAATCACCGTCGTGGTTTTTTTCTTCACAGCTCCAAAAACTCACTGCTGGCCGACGTACAAACCTCCCACACACACTGAACGCAGCACTGAACGTCACATTGGTCTAAATTTAGAGACTCGGTTCTAATTCTGGACCTGCTCAGTGGGTCAGCGCCGGGCTGGAAGCTGTCAGTCATCTCAGCTTTTATTTCCAGAGTTTCAAAACATCCAGAGCAGCCGAAGAAGAAGAATCCTGCTCAGCTCAATCTAGATTGTCACAGTCTGGATCCTAGAGTCCAGAACCATCAGTCTGGATCCTAGAGTCCAGAACCATCAGTCTGGATCCTAGAGTCCAGAACCATCAGTCTGGATCCTAGAGTCCAGAACCATCAGTCTGGATCCTAGAGTCCAGAACCATCAGTCTGGATCCTAGAGTCCAGAACCATCAGTCTGGATCCTAGAGTCCAGAACCATCAGTCTGGATCCTAGAGTCCAGAACCATCAGTCTGGATCCTAGAGTCCAGAACCATCAGTCTGGATCCTAGAGTCCAGAACCATCAGTCTGGATCCTAGAGTCCAGAACCATCAGTCTGGATCCTAGAGTCCAGAACCATCAGTCTGGATCCTAGAGTCCAGAGCCGCCTGGATCCTAGAGTCCAGAACCATCAGTCTGGATCCTAGAGTCCAGAGCCGCCTGGATCCTAGAGTCCAGAACCATCAGTCTGGATCCTAGAGTCCAGAGCCGTCTGGATCCTAGAGTCCAGAACCATCAGTCTGGATCCTAGAGTCCAGAGCCGCCTGGATCCTAGAGTCCAGAGCCATCAGTCTGGATCCTAGAGTCCAGAGCCGTCTGGATCCTAGAGTCCAGAACCATCAGTCTGGATCCTAGAGTCCAGAACCATCAGTCTGGATCCTAGAGTCCAGAGCCGTCTGGATCCTAGAGTCCAGAACCATCAGTCTGGATCCTAGAGTCCAGAGCCGCCTGGATCCTAGAGTCCAGAACCATCAGTCTGGATCCTAGAGTCCAGAGCCGCCTGGATCCTAGAGTCCAGAACCATCAGTCTGGATCCTAGAGTCCAGAGCCGTCTGGATCCTAGAGTCCAGAACCATCAGTCTGGATCCTAGAGTCCAGAACCATCAGTCTGGATCCTAGAGTCCAGAACCATCAGTCTGGATCCTAGAGTCCAGAGCCGTCTGGATCCTAGAGTCCAGAACCATCAGTCTGGATCCTAGAGTCCAGAGCCGTCTGGATCCTAGAGTCCAGAACCATCAGTCTGGATCCTAGAGTCCAGAACCATCAGTCTGGATCCTAGAGTCCAGAACCATCAGTCTGGATCCTAGAGTCCAGAACCATCAGTCTGGATCCTAGAGTCCAGAACCATCAGTCTGGATCCTAGAGTCCAGAACCATCAGTCTGGATCCTAGAGTCCAGAACCATCAGTCTGGATCCTAGAGTCCAGAACCATCAGTCTGGATCCTAGAGTCCAGAACCATCAGTCTGGATCCTAGAGTCCAGAACCATCAGTCTGGATCCTAGAGTCCAGAACCATCAGTCTGGATCCTAGAGTCCAGAACCATCAGTCTGGATCCTAGAGTCCAGAACCATCAGTCTGGATCCAACTAGCTCAATCCCCCAGTCTGGATCCATCAGTCTGGACCCACCAGTCTGGACCCATCAGTCTGGACCCATCAGTCTGGATCCACCAGTCTGGATCCATCAGTCTGGATCCTAGAGTCCAGAACCATCAGTCTGGATCCTAGAGTCCAGAACCATCAGTCTGGATCCTAGAGTCCAGAACCATCAGTCTGGATCCTAGAGTCCAGAGCCGCCTGGATCCTAGAGTCCAGAACCATCAGTCTGGATCCTAGAGTCCAGAGCCGCCTGGATCCTAGAGTCCAGAGCCATCAGTCTGGATCCTAGAGTCCAGAACCATCAGTCTGGATCCTAGAGTCCAGAACCATCAGTCTGGATCCTAGAGTCCAGAACCATCAGTCTGGATCCTAGAGTCCAGGCTGGATCCTAGAGTCCAGAACCATCAGTCTGGATCCTAGAGTCCAGAACCATCAGTCTGGATCCTAGAGTCCAGAACCATCAGTCTGGATCCTAGAGTCCAGAACCATCAGTCTGGATCCTAGAGTCCAGAGCCGCCTGGATCCTAGAGTCCAGAACCATCAGTCTGGATCCTAGAGTCCAGAACCATCAGTCTGGATCCTAGAGTCCAGAACCATCAGTCTGGATCCTAGAGTCCAGAACCATCAGTCTGGATCCTAGAGTCCAGAACCATCAGTCTGGATCCTAGAGTCCAGAACCATCAGTCTGGATCCTAGAGTCCAGAGCCGTCTGGATCCTAGAGTCCAGAACCATCAGTCTGGATCCTAGAGTCCAGAACCATCAGTCTGGATCCTAGAGTCCAGAACCATCAGTCTGGATCCTAGAGTCCAGAACCATCAGTCTGGATCCTAGAGTCCAGAACCATCAGTCTGGATCCTAGAGTCCAGAACCATCAGTCTGGATCCTAGAGTCCAGAACCATCAGTCTGGATCCTAGAGTCCAGAACCATCAGTCTGGATCCTAGAGTCCAGAACCATCAGTCTGGATCCTAGAGTCCAGAACCATCAGTCTGGATCCAACTAGCTCAATCCCCCAGTCTGGATCCATCAGTCTGGACCCACCAGTCTGGACCCATCAGTCTGGACCCATCAGTCTGGATCCATCAGTCTGGACCCACCAGTCTGGATCCATCAGTCTGGACCCACCAGTCTGGATCCATCAGTCTGGACCCACCAGTCTGGACCCATCAGTCTGGACCCACCAGTCTGGACCCATCAGTCTGGACCCATCAGTCTGGATCCATCAGTCTGGACCCATCAGTCCAGAACCATCAGTCTGGATCCTAGAGTCCAGAACCATCAGTCTGGATCCTAGAGTCCAGAACCATCAGTCTGGATCCTAGAGTTCAGAACCATCAGTCTGGATCCTAGAGTCCAGAACCATCAGTCTGGATCCTAGAGTCCAGAACCATCAGTCTGGATCCTAGAGTCCAGAACCATCAGTCTGGATCCTAGAGTCCAGAACCATCAGTCTGGGTCCAACTAGCTCAATCCCCCAGTCTGGATCCATCAGTCTGGATCCATCAGTCTGGATCCATCAGTCTGGATCCATCAGTCTAGATCCATCAGTCTGGATCCATCAGTCTGGACCCATCAGTCTGGATCCATCAGTCTGGACCCATCAGTCTGGATCCATCAGTCTGGATCCATCAGTCTGGATCCATCAGTTTGGATCCATCAGTCTGGATCCATCAGTCTGGACCCATCAGTTTGGATCCATCAGTCTGGATCCATCAGTCTGGATCCATCAGTCTGGACCCATCAGTCTGGATCCATCAGTCTGGATCCATCAGTCTGGACCCATCAGTCTGGACCCATCAGTCTGGATCCATCAGTCTGGATCCATCAGTCTGGACCCATCAGTCTGGATCCATCAGTCTGGATCCATCAGTCTGGATCCATCAGTCTGGATCCATCAGTCTGGATCCATCAGTCTGGACCCATCAGTCTGGACCCATCAGTCTGGACCCATCAGTCTGGACCCACCAGTCTGGACCCATCAGTCTGGACCCATCAGTCCAGAACCATCAGTCTGGACCCATCAGTCTGGACCCATCAGTCCAGAACCATCAGTCTGGACCCACCAGTCTGGACCCATCAGTCTGGACCCATCAGTCTGGATCCATCAGTCTGGACCCATCAGTCCAGAACCATCAGTCTGGATCCAACTAGCTCAATCCCCCAGTCTGGACCCATCAGTCTGGATCCTAGAGTCCAGAACCATCAGTCTGGATCCTAGAGTCCAGAACCATCAGTCTGGATCCTAGAGTTCAGAACCATCAGTCTGGATCCTAGAGTCCAGAACCATCAGTCTGGATCCTAGAGTCCAGAACCATCAGTCTGGATCCTAGAGTCCAGAACCATCAGTCTGGGTCCAACTAGCTCAATCCCCCAGTCTGGATCCATCAGTCTGGACCCATCAGTCTGGACCCATCAGTCTGGATCCATCAGTTTGGATCCATCAGTCTGGACCCATCAGTCTGGATCCATCAGTCTGGATCCATCAGTCTGGACCCATCAGTCTGGACCCATCAGTCTGGACCCACCAGTCTGGATCCATCAGTCTGGATCAGTCTGGATCCATCAGTCTGGATCCATCAGTCTGGATCCATCAGTCTGGATCCATCAGTCTGGATCCATCAGTCTGGATCCATCAGTCTGGACCCATCAGTCTGGATCCATCAGTCTGGATCCCATCAGTCTGGATCCATCAGTCTGGATCCATCAGTCTGGATCCATCAGTCTGGATCCATCAGTCTGGATCCATCAGTCTGGATCCATCAGTCTGGATCCATCAGTCTGGATCCATCAGTCTGGATCCATCAGTCTGGATCCATCAGTCTGGATCCATCAGTCTGGATCCATCAGTCTGGATCCATCAGTCTGGATCCATCAGTCTAGATCCATCAGTCTGGATCCATCAGTCTGGATCCATCAGTCTGGATCCATCAGTCTGGATCCATCAGTCTGGATCCACCAGTCTGGATCAATGTTCCCTCTAATTTTTCATGTGTCTGGGCATACACACAAGCTCTCTGAGCACACTGAGGACCACTATGAGCAACATCAGGAGTGCGCACTATGGCCACACACCTGTTATAAATCTGGGATCATAGAAAGTTACATGGCTTATTAAAAGAATCAGAATACAGCAGCAACTTCTATGAGTTTGCTTTTAATATAAGTGATTTGCCCCACTTAAAATGAAAATTTGACATGTCCCCTTCACATAATTGATGTGATGCTGCTCACGGCTTCACAGGCATGAAAAGAATGATGAAGTCAGCAGCAGCAGTTCTAATGCAGTAATCTAATAAAGAATCATTTCACAAAGAATTGATCTTTATTCTTTATCTT